>JANBXA010000069.1:94037500-94157500 GCA_030556225.1 Cricetiscus sungorus | reverse complement strand
CCTCTCTTAGGCTGCAGGAGCCTCCTGGAGGGTGGGGAAGAAATGGTCTGCAGTCCCGGGGAAAGAGGACTCTCGGTGAGAGGCTCAGGTGTGATGTGCGCACGTCTGCGTCCTCAGGTGCCCTGGGCCTGGTTCTCCTGGCTGGCTGTCACCCTGGGAGGTGTCTGCAGGGCCCAAGGGTAGCTCAGCATCCTGCAGTGTTACTTCAGGCCAACACCTACTAACATGGCTGCATGGACACCGGTGTGTTGGGCGGGTGCCGTGCTCCCCACACGAGCCAGCCTGTTAACATTCCCACCCGAGTGCTGCGGGTTGGCTTCCATGCAAACCATGGTGTCACTTCTCTCTGCTAGCTCAGGGATCTTGCCTGCCTGTGTGTTCTCTGCTCTCTCACAGGCTCCTAGCCTCAGGCCCGCTCCGGCGTCCTGCCTTCCCAGAGCACCTTGCTCCCCGACAGTACCCTGAGTCCCCTGGCACTGCCCCTCCTGACCCCGCCAACATGCCTTCTGCTCTGTGTTCCTCAGCCGATGACGGAGGCTTTGAAAGCGGTGCGTACAATAATAGTGCCATCGCCACCCCTCACCTGGATGCCCTGGCCCGTCGCAGCCTCATCTTCCACAACGCCTTCACCTCTGTCAGCAGCTGCTCCCCCAGCCGTGCCAGCCTCCTCACCGGCCTGCCCCAGGTGAGAATGGCTAGTGTCATGGAGGAGGGGAGGTGAGGGCAGCTGGCTGCAGGCCCAGGCCTCTGCCACAGGAAGCCTCCCTCTCTCCCTGAGGTGCTGCCTGGCTGTTGGCTTTGCATCCTTGGGGGCAGGTACAGCCCAGAGGGCTCAGGGGCGGACCAGGGCTCAGCCTCACCACCCGTGCTGTTCTGCGGCCGTGAGCAGATCTTGTCCCTCTCTGTGCTTAGTGTCCTCATCTGGGACATGGAGGTGGGCACAGTGAGGTGTCACTCACAGGTCATTGTGGGGTATGACCAAGCATGGCTTTGTGGGTATGGATGGTGCTTAGCCCAGCGCCTGCATACTGGCTGCTCAGCTCTGCCTCGGTGCAGGCTCTGGGCTAAGCACCGTCTGTGGTAGGTCAGGCTCTCCCGCGTGAGATTAGGGCGCTTCCCTTTTTTGTTGTTGTTGAGGTAAAGTGCATAAAACATGAAATTTGCCGTCTTGACAGTTTTCCAGTGCATGGTCAGTGGCGTGAATCACGATCACGTGACAGCCGCCATCCCCGCCACCCACCTCTAAAACTTGCTCCCATCGGTAGTCTGTCCTCATTGCATACTAGTGCCCGCTCCTGCCAGACCCCACCCCGCTGTCCCTGAGCCTGATGGCTCCAGGGCCCTCCTGCGAGTGGCTCACTGCTTCTGTGACTGACTGTGACACTGAACTTAGTTAGCATCCCTGAGGACCCTGCCCCTCGTAACCCTTGTCAGAACTTAATTCTTTCTCAAGGCCTTTGATCCAGCACTCAGGAGGCAGAGGCAGGAGGGTCTCTGAAGTCATGGCCAGCCTGGTCTACACAGCAAGTTCCAGGACATCCAGGCACATACAGGGACATTCACAGTTCTGTCCTAAAGTTTTAAATTACATTTTTAAATTCATCTGTGTGAGCGAGTGGAGTGGAACGCACCATGAACGTCACGGCCACTTTCCAGAGGCAGCTGGTGCGAGTGGGTGCCCTCCTCCCACTGTGTGAGTCTGGGGGATCAAACTCGGCTCATCGTTAGGCTTTTCCAGCTGGGCCATCTTGCACAAACCCCAACCGTTCCCAGACAGACTTGCCTCAAGCTCAGCGTGCAGCTGGGGCACAGCCTCCTGGGTTCCTTTCCTCCCTGCTGGTGTCCCCTGTCACAGGAGGAGGTGACCAGGGTGGAGCTCCTCTCGGGTCAGCATCCCGAGGCTCCTGGAATGAGCTGTGGGGTGTGGAGCCCAGTCTTACGGCATCTGGCGTCTGTCTGTAGCACCAGAACGGCATGTACGGGCTGCACCAGGATGTGCATCACTTCAGCTCCTTCGACAAGGTGCAGAGCCTGCCGCTGCTGCTCAGCCAGGCTGGAGTGCGCACAGGTGAGGCGTGGCCAGGGTACAGTACAGGTGTGTGGTCTCTCTCTGACCTCTCCCAGCCAAAGCTGAAATCACTCTCAACCTATGTGTGTGAACTGTCACTTTGCTAGGCACGCGTGCGCACAGGTGAGGCGTGAGCCTGAGGACAGGATGCAGGTGCAAGGCCACTTTGTGACCCTCCCTAGCCTCTTAGAGCGGGATGTCCAGGGCTCGGAGTCACCCTTAGAGCCAGGCCACAGACTGCAAACTGCCCGTGCACAGCAGCCACACTTTCAGGGCTTGGGCAGGAGAAGGGGACAGAGTGGACTCTGGACAGACGTCTCCCCTTGTCCTCCCTCAGGCATCATCGGGAAGAAGCATGTGGGCCCGGAGACGGTGTACCCCTTTGACTTTGCGTTCACGGAGGAGAACAGCTCTGTGCTGCAGGTGGGACGGAACATCACTAGAATTAAGGAGCTGGTCCACAAATTTCTGCAGACTCAGGATGACAGGTACCCAGGGCTCTGTCCCGTCACCCTCTGGGGAGGCCGGAGCTCTCAACAGTGGACGTAGGCTCGCATCCCGGGGTCCACGGTTGGCTGTGGCAGGGGCAGAGGAAAGCATTGTAAATACCCACAGGAGGGGGAGGAGGGAGACGGGGTGGCCTGCAGGTAGGAGTAAGCCAAGCAGAAGTGTGCCTGCCTAGGAATTGGGGCTCTTAGGGTCAAGACAGTGGCCTGGCCTTGAGCCCCACACTGACCCCTCCCCCACATTCAGGCCCTTCTTCCTCTACGTGGCTTTCCATGACCCCCACCGCTGCGGGCACTCCCAACCGCAGTACGGAGCCTTCTGTGAGAAGTTTGGCAATGGGGAGAGTGGCATGGGACGAATTCCAGACTGGACACCCCAGACCTACCACCCTCAGGATGTGATGGTAGGAGGGGCCCTTGCTTCCGAGACACAGCCCATCCTCCCCAAATCCAAGGCCCCGCCCTCCTTCAAGCGTGCAGCCCTTGCCCCGGTGTGTAGGGAGACCTGACTCAGTGGGCTCCAGGTCCTTCTGTACGGGGCACAGAGAACCTCGGGCCCCAGAGAGGAAGCGGTGTATATGCGTGGAATGAAGCTGGCTCTGACTAGTCCATTCGTGGCAGACTGGGGGGGCACTGCACCCTGTTTCTACCCCGTCAAAAATGTCCGCGTGCCCCATCCAGTCTCAGATGCTTTGCACCTGCCTCCCCCCTCAGGTGCCTTACTTTGTCCCGGACACGCCGGCAGCACGGGCAGACCTAGCCGCCCAGTACACCACCATCGGCCGGATGGACCAAGGTGAGTCCCTATGGCCGGGCTGTCTCCCTCATCACAAGCCCTGGAACTCTCGCCCAGGCCGTGCTCAACACAAGTGTGTCCCAGCAGCAACCAGTGCGAGCCAGGGTTGTGTTGACGGCGGCGGTGGCGGCGGCTGAGCCTTAGCTTCTGGGGCGGGGCTTCCGAATCCTTGGCTTGCGGCCCTGTCGCTGCGGGTCCCAGCCCCAGTCCCACAGGGTGCTTAGCTGCGTGTCTTCCCTGTTGCCGGTAGCGCTTCTTCCTTTTAAATACTTTCATTTTACTTGTGTGGGTGTTTTGCCTTCACGTATGTGATTGCGTCACATGCATTCAATGCCCTCAGAGGCCAAAAAAGGGCGTCAGATCCCCTGGGATGGGGTTACAGACGGTTGTGAGCCTCCGTGCGGGTGCGGGAGTCAAAGCGGGGTCCTGCGGAAAGGCAGCCGGTGCTCTAACCACTGAGCAACCTCTCCAGCCCCATGCCTTCGTTTTATTACTTAACGTTTTCTTTATTCTTCATGTGTGTATGTGTGTGTGTGCGTGTGTTTTCACATGTGTATGCGTATGTAAATGTGTGTGTGTTCTCATCTGTATATGGCTGTTTAAATATTTGTGTTTTTTATGTATATGGTGGGTAAATGTATGTGAGTTCACATGTGTATGGTGTATAAATGTGTGTGTGTGTTCACGTGTGCTTGGGTGTATAAATGTGTGTATTTGCACATATGTGTGGTCTATAAATGTGTGTGCTTTCATGTGTGTACGGGTGTATAAATGTATCTGTTTTCACAGGTGTATGGTGTGTAAATGTGTGTGTGTTCACATGTGTATGGTGTGTGTATGTGTGTTCACATGTGTGTGGTGTGTAAATTGTGTTTACATGTGTATGATGTGTGTGGTGTGTAAATGTGTGTGTTCACATGTGTATGGTGTGTGCTCACATGTGTGTGGTGTGTAAATGTATGTGCTCACGCGTGTGGTGTGTAAATGTGTGTCCACGTGTGTATGGTGTGTGTAAATGTGTGTGCTCACATGTGTGTCGCGTGTAAACATGTGTGCACGTGGAGGCCTGTGGCTGATGTTGGGAAGTGCCTGCGTTCTTGGCTTCCCCTTACTTACTGGGACTGAGTCTGTCAGGCAAACTTAGAGCTTGCTGACTCTGGGGCTCCCATTTCTGCCTTCTGTGGCCAGAATCCCAGCCAAGCTCTCACTCACCTGGCAATTATGTGGGCTTCTGGGATCCTGACTCTTGTGTGGCAAGCGCTGTAACTGCTGTGACGTCTTCCCAGTGCCTTCTCTTACAGATTAAAACTCATTTTGACTTTCTGAGACAGGGCCTTGCCACAGCTCAGGTTAGCCTGGAACTCATTAGGTAGCCCAGGCTGTCCTGAATTCCCAGTTTTCCTGCCTCTGCCTGTCTAGTGCTGGATTGCAGGAGTGACTCACTGCTCTTGGCTTCTGAGAGGACCAGCCTGGGGACCTGAGGATAATGTCCCCTGCGATCCTTAGCTTCCATCTGGCCACATTCAGGTCCCTGCTGAGGTCTTGGGTGGGGATTCAAGCCTTGCAGGGGATACTCCTGGGATCATATTCCTTCTGACACTGTTAGAGGATTCCTGAGAGGATGTCCTATCTTCAGGCTCCTCCTCAAGCTGTCTCTCTGAGCTCCACAGGACAGACGCAAGATTCTAAAACAAGAAGCCAGCTGCCTAGTGTGGCAGCACTTCTAAGGGATGAGCTGTCCCTGGAAGCCATGTGGCCTGCTCAAGTACAGGAGCTGTGTGGTGTTGGGCAGAGGCGGGCTTGTAGAAAGGACAAAGGCGAGTCTCAGGGCCAGAAAGCACAGAGCCCAGGGGTGAACCGACATGAGCCTTCCCTCTCCTTCCCCTCCTCAGGGGTGGGGCTGGTGCTCCAGGAGCTGCAAGGTGCAGGCGTACTGAATGATACCCTCGTCATCTTCACATCCGACAATGGGATCCCCTTCCCCAGTGGCAGGACCAACTTATACTGGCCTGGCACAGCTGAGCCCTTGTTGGTGTCATCCCCAGAACACCCACAGCGTTGGGGCCAGGTCAGCGAGGCCTACGTGAGCCTTCTAGGTATGTCTGTCTGTCTGTCTGATGGGAGGGGATAGGTGAAGCCAACCTCCAGTGGGACTGCCATGGGTCAGATGCTGGAGTGCTCCCCTGACCTTGGTGGTGCTCCTCCACCTGGGCCGGGACAAGATGGCCTCCTCTATTGCGTGATGAGAAGCAGTCACCTGGGAGGCCTGTTCCTGTCATGTCATGTACCCCCAGTGACTGGTGGGGTCCCCGGCGGAGAACCAGTGTGATGTCTCTCTTTGTCTCAGCATCCAGAGCCTCTCATGAGTCAGCTCCGAGGGTCTGGTTATCCAGCCCTGGCAGAAGCTTCTGTGCCCAGCCCTTTGCTTGGGAGAGCCTCTGTGCTATTCTCAGGGGTTATGACATAAGTTCCCTCCAGCTCACACCCACCTCTCCATGTGGCCCCAAACCATGAGGGAGGGAAGCATGTGGCCAACCCAGAGTGTATAGATAAGCACTCCCTACCCAGGTCCTTCTGGTCCTTAGGATTGTGCACAATCCCTAAACCTCACAAGCCAGGGCATTTGGTCGAACCATTAATGGCTCCACGGGCCAAGGTGACCAAAAGTAGTCCCTCCCCACTGATCTGACCCTGCAGGGTGCCCGTGGGATTTCCAGAGAGGCTCAGGCTCACCCTCCCGAAGGGCTCCGTGTCCCTCAGGGACCCCTGCTAAGGCTATTCCTTTGCAGACCTCACCCCCACGGTCCTGGACTGGTTCTCCATTCCATATCCCAGCTATGCCATCTTTGGCTCAAAGAAGATCCAGCTCACAGGCCGATCCCTGCTGCCAGCGCTGGAGGCAGAGCCCCTGTGGGCCACGGTCTTCAGCAGCCATAGCCACCACGAGGTCACCATGTCCTACCCCATGCGTGCCATACACCACCAGAACTTCCGTCTCATTCACAACCTCAGCTTCAAGATGCCGTTCCCCATCGACCAAGATTTCTATGTGTCGCCGACCTTCCAGGACCTCCTGAACCGGACCTCAGCCGGCCAGCCCACGGGCTGGTACAAGGATCTCCACCATTACTACTACCGGGAACGCTGGGAACTCTACGATGTCAGCCGGGACCCTCGAGAGACACAGAACCTGGCCTCTGACCCACAGTTCTCGCAAGTACTGGAGGCTCTGAAAGCTCAGCTTGCCAAGTGGCAGTGGGAGACGCATGACCCCTGGGTGTGCGCCCCCGATGGGGTCCTGGAGGAAAAGCTCACCCCGCAGTGCCGACCCCTTCACAATGAGCTCTAACAGTTCCTGGGGCGCCCGTCAGACATGAAGGGAGAGAAAATGCAGGCGGGACCGACAGCCCCACCCTCCACACACCCATCTGAGGAGGGACTTCTACAGTGCCAGATGCCCCTCCTGCCTCCCAGGGAGGACATTCAGGCGTGCACTGCCCCATGTCACCTCGCCAGGAACACTGCTGTCCTCACGTCTGTATGAACTGACCCAGAAGCTCTAAGGGAAACTTGGGCAGGGCAGGGCGGAACCCAAGTTTGATGTGCAGATGGAGGGGTGAGGTCTGGGGGTCTGAGGCCCTTTGATTTCTGGAACCCATGGGTGTTGTTAAGCCCGCCATTCTGAGAGGAGCCCAGGGCTTCTGTGTACCACGTGGGTGGTGGGCAGACCACTCTGACTACTTTAACCAACCTTGGTGAGGAGGAAGCCTTCATTCTACCCTTGTCATGTACACACATGGCCAGAAAATCTCCCTGGTTCTCAGAGGTGATGGGTTTGATCCTGGGTCTTTCTGGGCTCAGCTTGTCCTGTCTGAGCATGAGTGACTGAGGGACAGGGTGTGACAGTGCTTCCTTCTTCTATGAATGACACCAAGCTTCTGGCACCAGCCTTTCCCTTTCTCCACGTACAGCCTGCAAACCTAGGAGAGGGTCTGTCCCTACCGCCCACTATCAACTCCATCCTGGGAGTCAGGGAGAGCCATGGCCCCAGCATTGGGAAAGCTTTGGGCTTTTTGTTTTGTTTTTGAGACCGGGTTTCTCTGTAGCTTTGGAGCCTGTCCTGGAACTCACTCTGAGGCCAGGCTGGCTTCAAACTCACAGAGATTCACCTGCCTCTGCCTCCTGAGTGGTAGGATTAAAGGCGTGTACTACCACTGTCGGCTTATCAGGAAAGCTTTGTACATTAGTACACAGAACTTCATAGTAGCATACTAGACTTTAGGCATTGAGGCTCAAAATAATTTATTTATGGCTAGGTGGCAGCTTCATCCGAGCAGGGTGTCATGTGCCCCAGGAGGGTAATTAATGCCACTTCTTCAGTCAGGAAGAGTCCACTGGCTTTGTCACCCAGGACATCTACCAAAGCATGCTGGTGTTTGGGGCAGGGTACGAGGCCTGGGTCAGCCACTCAGGTCTGTCTGCCTTGGGGACTTCGTTCGCAGGTGGCTGTCAGCAGCTGTGACGAGTCTGTGCCCTTGTCCCGGGTGGGGTGACTGCTCCAGTGCGCTTGCAAGTTCCCTTTGACATCGGAAATGTACAAGGAGGAGACAGTCCCCAGGAAGGCATCCACAGGAGGTCGGGGTGCCGGCCCACGCAGGTCTCAGGAAGAGCCCCCACCCGCACCAGGCACAGTGTCCTTCAGTCCTGCATCAGCCCGGGCCATACTGTGTGACTGTGGCATCATCATTTACACCTTGAGTGCTGTGAACACATGAGGTCAGACCCCAACCAGAGCAGGAAGTGGGCTGGCTTGTCTGCTGACAGTACTGACAGACACATGGCAGTCACCGCGATCCCTGAGGTCTGGGCCTCAGCAGGCGCTCTGCTCTGTCCATACCACCTTCTTCTGCTCCTCCGCAATGGCCAGGCGCACACAGCTGAGCAGGCTGTCTGGGTCACTCCAGCCGTCAGAGGCAAGGCTGCTGTACAGACAGGGCACTCTGTCCAGTTCCCCCTCCTCCTGCCGGGCCGCCTCAAGGAACTGCTCCTCTGAGGTGCCAAGCCGCTGCAGGCCCTTCCTGCAAAGCAGAGACAGTCAGCTGGAGGCCGGCTCGGAAGCTGAAGGGTACACAATCGGGCTTTCCATACAGAGCACTGTAGCGGGCCAGGCCAGAGTTTGTAGAGAAAGACTCAGCATGCTTGGAAATGCCCTTGGGCACAGACATGGGATTTCCGTTCAGGGAAGGCCATGGAGAAGCCAGGATTTGTCTGCAAGTGGCATCCACTGATGGGGTGTGCAGAGCTTATCACACTTCCCAAAGCATACAGGCAGCAGGATGCTTGCCCCAGCCAGACACCAGGGGTGTGGGGTGGGATCGGCACAAGTCAGGCTTCGCGAGCCTCAGGCTGTGTGTAGCTTTAGTCTGGCAGGGGGTGGGTTCTCAAGCTGGGTCCTGAGGCTGTGAGCACGCAACTGTGGGCTGGGACAGCGTGTTCCAGAGCCACGTGCCAGGCTTTTCCAGAGCTCAGGAGTCTGCTTAGACCCTGCTGCCCAGCCCTCAGCGAGAACCTACCTGAGTCTCTTTGCCATCTTCTCATTGACGGAAACGTGGATGATGATGGGGAAAATGTGCATCCTGTGTAGGGTACGGACGCTGTCCAGCCGGACATCCAGCAGGGCGTGGGTGCTCTTTGGGAAGGAGATAGAGAAGCAAGATAAGCCCTCGGGTCTAGGAGGAAGTGAGGCTAGCCCCACGTAGCAGAGTGCAGGGCCGTGTAGAAGAGATCTGGATAGAGGAGTCAGACTTGGCACGCACCAGGGCGCCTGCTGTAGATCTGAAAGGGTGATTCCATTTGAGTTGTCCCTGGAAAATCTGGAATTGCAAGCCGTTGGCACTGAGATAGATTTTGCATGGGATGCAAACCTTAAGAATTAATTATACAGTGCTGGGGAGGCTGAGGAGATGGCTCAGCCATTAAGAGCACTGGCTGCTCTTCTAGAGGACCAGGGTTCAAGTCCCAGCACCCACATGGTCTCCTTACTCCTGTCTATGACTCCAGTTCCAGGAGATCTGACTCCCTCACACAGACGCATGTGCAAAACACCAATGCGCATAAAAATAATCAAGCAATGCCAGCTGTTACTCCCCATGGTGTGTGTTATCACTGCTCCTTGTGTAAATATGAGACTTGACAGTTCATCGTGACCTGTGAAACGTGACAGTCTTAATGTCTCCAGTTATTTCATGTAGTAACAAACATCTATTAAATCCAAGTTAAGGGAACTGAGGCAAAGATCCACCCCAGGATGGCATCATTAATGGATGATGGGAACAAGGCTGGGTCTTTCTGTATCCCTCCTACAGAGCATGAAGGAGGGAATCTAGGCCCCTCAAGCGAATCCCCACACCTTTCCCCAGGTCTCAGCAGGAGCTCCACCCCCCAGAGCAGCCTCTTAACCTTCCCCCTACCGTATTCATGAGGGACTCCACAGCGTGCCGAGTGACGTAGTGGTGGTCACCTATCGAATCTCCCTCGTGGACGATATCCCCTCTCTGGTTCCAGGTGGCATACTCCTCTTGACTCAAGTACTCTGGTGGTGACATTAGATGGGCTGATCACACACTGGGATCCCGAGGCAGCGCTGCTAGGCATCCCACACTGGAGGTCTCCCGCCACGTTCAGGAGAAGCTTTCCACAGTGGCCACGTGGATGCCTACCCCACTTCCTACCACAAGTCCTGAGCCATGAGCACGACAGGATTGGGGGAAGATAGATGGAAGATGGACCCATAGACAGGCAGACAGACAGATGGACAATGCTCAACATCACCTCCCACGCTCCAAACTTATAGATGGATCCAGTTCCTAACACTGAGGCTCCCTTAAATCTCCTTTTCTACCCAGCACAATCCTGGCCCTGCTGGGGCCATTTTCCATCGTGTGTGTGTGTGTGTGTGTGTGTGTGTGTGTGTGTGTGTGTGTGTGTGAGTGTGTGTGTGTTTGTGTGAGTGTGTGTGTGTGCGTGAGTGTGTGTGTGTTTGAGTGTGTGTGTATGTATGTGTGTGTGTGAGAGTGTGTGAGTGTGTGTGCGTGAGTGTGTGTGTGTGTGTGTGTGTATTGTCAACTGTCCTACAGTGTTCAGGACAGCTACACACGAGAGAATGGTACCCTCAGATGTCCTAGTGCTGAGGCTGAGAACCCATCCAGAACCTTCTGAGCAGCTCTCACGGTCCCAGCTTCGTCAGAAGGGCCCTGGCGCTCTTCCTAGCCTGCGTCTGTGTATCGAGGCACTCCAGCTGTACACATCTCAGGAGTACCCTCCCCCCAGCACTACAGCATTGCTGGGAACCCTGGGCCCCCAAGTTTTAGTAGCTGAGCACACCCCAGCCCCTGGCCAGACCTTCTTCAGCCAGTTTCCATTCTGCTTTCAAGAAAGGCGTCCAAAGGCCAAGCTCTTCCGAAACTTTCGCGCATTTTATAGAACGGGACATCTGGCCTCCACTCTCCCTGGCCACCAGAGCAGTGGCTCAAGCCCAGTGCCCCGTGTACCTTCATGCCTTTGTACATGCTGGCTGGCCAGTTGGGCCCCTTACTGGCCCTTCACCTCCCACAGTAGCTCTCTCTCTCTCTCTCTCTCTCTCTCTCTCTCTCTCTCTCTCTCTCTCTCTCTCTCTCTCTCTCTCTCTCTCTGTGCTGTTTCACCCCACTGGTCTGCACCAATTGCCCCGGGTGACCGTTCCTGGAGGAATCCATTAGCCTCCAGGACTCAGTCCCCCCATTTTTCCATGGAGACTGGCGGCCCGGAGAGGAGCTCAGTGGAGGAGCTTCATGGATGGAGCCTGCGTCCCTCTCTCCTCTGGAAGTCAAGAGAGTAGGATAGACACTGCCACCACACATGGTGACCATCCCTGTCAATCACCCCTCCCTGAGCCAGTGGCCCTGGGATTAGAAAGCTCTCCCATGAAGCTGCCTGGTGGCTGGTAGCAAATTGGCAGAACCCTCCAGCCATACTACCCCCTGTTACATAGTCCTGTTTTCAATCATGACCCACCCCGCTAATGTTCATCAGAACCCGGAATGGACGCCTTTGGAAATAGGGTTTTTATATGAGACAAGGCTGGGTTACGATGGACCCACCCTAAGAAGGCCATGTGTAGACACAGACACAGACACATAAAAGGGAAAAGAATAGCAATGACCAAAAGCCCAGGATGGGAGTGGGAACCTTCTGCGTCCCTAAGGCGCTGGAGAGCCAGGAAGGACCCACACCTGCAGCCCCCAGAGAGAGCAGGGCACTGCTGAGGCCCTGAGGCCAGACGCCCAGGGAACGGGGAGACAGCCGTCACCCTTCAACCTCCCAGTTTGTGGTCCTCTGTTATGATACCATGGAACTTACAACTGCCCTGGGACAGCCAGCCTCTGGCTGTGTGACAGAGCAGCGCTTACCTGCCGGACACTGCTTAAAGCCTTGGAGGAGGCAGAGCTTTTTACTCAGGATCTTCCCCACTGCTCTGGGCACGAAAAGCACAGGCCGCGGCCCAGCAGGCCTGTGGGGGTGCACCAGGGTGTACGGCGCCAGGGTGAAGCAGCTCTCCGCCCAGAAGCACACGCTGGGGCCTCCTGTGGAGGAGAGGCTGTGAGCCCTGCCCGCCTGTGTCCCTGGGCCCTCTTTCCAGGGACAGACTGACACGGGACCGTCTCAGCTGCAGTGCAGCCAATTGCGTATGCTGGCACAGCTGGCTACGGAGCAGCCACTCAGAGTTAACCTCTGAGGGTAGGAGGAGCCTGGTTCCTCCAGAAAGGCAGTAGACTTTATGACCCGTAAAAGCATCCCTGGGTGGGGATGGTTCAGTTGTTGAGGGCGCTGGCTGCTCCTCCAGAGAAACCTGGGTTCAGTTCCCTCTGGTGACCCACACCGCCTGTAACTCAAGTCCCAAGGGAATCCTGTGCCCTCTTCTGGCCTCCAGAGGTTCTGCATGACATGGTACATACAACTACATGGAGGCAAACATCTATACACAAGAATAAACAAACAAACAAACAACAGCCTCTGGCCTGAGTGAGAGGTACCACCTTGATCGTACTGCCCAGGAGTGGCCCCCATGCCCACACAGTCGCTACGCCAACTTGCCAGGCCTTACCTTCCTCCCTGCCAGAAGCCGGCTGGCCTTGGTCCCAGGACGAAGACAGAGGACTGATGCTGCCTTTATCCACGCTGACAATGCGCACTAACTTCTGTGACCCTCCGGAAGGCTGTCACAGGAAGGACGGGGAGATAGGAAAGGGGAAAGGCTCAGCCACCAACCCTGGGCTGGGGGCCTGGCACCCCCTCCATACTCTGGCACCCTGCCCCTAAGCAAACCCATAACAGCTCTCTGAGCAATCAGGCTGCTTCCCAAGCCCCACCCCAGGGGGTGGGAGGCAGGGGAGGGGCCTCGGTGACAGGGCTCTGCAGGAAGGGGTGGGGTGCAAAAGGCAGAGAGAAGAGCAGGCCCCTCCTAACTCAGCAGCGCTGGGCTCCAGGCAGGAATGCCCAGCACCTTGCTCAGGGACAGATGGGTGCTCAAAGTGAAAGGTGTTCTGTGTCTCAAGAGCATAAGGTGCCCGACCTCAGAGGAAACAAGATTGCGGAGGTGACCAGGAGAGAGAGGAAGACCAGGAACGTCTTTGAGAACGTCACACGGCCCATTGCCAGGACCTTTGAGGGCCCGATGGGGGCGCACTTAGAGTCCAGAAACTGCCCCGCTCAGCTCAGTGGCCCACAGCATCCCACTGCCTTACAGCCCACCCCGGGGACCACACTCTGCAACCGGAGCCTCACCTTTCGGGGAACGGTGCACCGATGGGTCATGTCCTGGATGAGGGCCAGGAGCTGCTGCTGAGCCCTGGGCAAATGGAGGAAGAGAACGGGCAGCCTCAAGGCTGAGAGTGGCACACGGGCTGCATGCAGGCGTGCTGGGCCTTTGAAAGCATTTTCCAAGCCTCAATCCAGGCCAGGCCAGGCTAACTTAACTGTCCCACACCGGTCCCAGTGGGGACTAATGTGCAGCCGTGGTGTATAACAGGTGGGGGTACCCACCGCCAGGAGACCCACCCCGAGCGTGTAAGTTAAGCTTTCCTCCTCTCTATCCGTGGGTAGGCGCTCTGCTACAGGACAGGGGAAATTCTGGAAGGCTTGTGCTTCCTCTGGGCAGGAGGGACCTCAGCATGGAGCTGGGGCAGGCAGGCGCCCTCCGTGGAACGTCTGTGGGGGCGTGGGAGCCCGCGGCAGCTACTCACTGTGAATAGTTGGGGATGGTGCCGGATTCCGTGTCTTTCGTGGTGTAGGGGTTCACATGATGGGCATGCCAGCAGCTCCGGCCTTGGAACATGGTGTCAGTGACATGTAGGATGTCATTGCAGTGTGCCTGCAGCTCTCCTGCTCCCTTTCTCTGCATGGCCAGGTTGACCCGGATGTAGAAGGAGTCCCCAGAGGTCGCCACTTTGGAGTCTAGGTCCTGGATTAGGTTCTTATAACCTGACAAAGACATCCATGGCTGATGACCCAAGACCGTGGGGCTTACGAGAGGAAGACTGTGGAAGGAGGAGTCATGCGCGCCACTTCGGTGCTGGCCCAGTAGGACGGAGGGACGTTTCCAGTTCTTTGGAGTGTGGGGGACCCAGGGTAAGCCCGGCTGAACTGCCTCGGCTCTTGGTAGGCCTGGCTCTGGAGGAGCTGTGGGGACAAGGGGCTGAGGGCCACAGGAGGGCACTGGACAGCAGCTGAGCAAGTGGTACCTTCAATGTTGGCCTTCACCGAGAGGGAGCAGGAACCGTTCACCCTCCTGAGAAAGCCCACAGCCTGCTCCAGTGTAGTGTTCTCCAGAGTGGCCCTTAAGGATGGCTCCGTCGGCTTGTAATCCACCTGAGGCAAAGGGTTCACACCCAGACGGTGTGGCAGCTGACGTGGGGTGGGAGTGGAGGCTACAGAGGGCCTCCTGGCCCTCCTCAGCTACCCACTCCCCCTGGCCTACCACGGCCTGTCCGAATCCCTTGTCCCGGGCTGTGTGTGTGGATGGAGTTGCTACAGCACCAGGGCTGCACACATGTGGATCATACACACTCCCGGCCCGAAGAGTCCTCCGTCCACCCACCCCTAATCTTCCCACCGCTGAGGACAGTCCCTGCGTCATAGCCGTTCCCGCTGGGTCACTCCAGGTCAGGGTTCTATGTGTTTGGGCCCCAGCCCTTCTGTGTCATGGGGCCGTTGAGTGGCATCACAGACCCTCAGAGCCCAAGCGCTCCACCCATACCTCCCCATCTGTGGAGCCCTACCTGGTGGGGTTTCCACGATGCCTCCCTTGTTGGTATGTTTAAATCTAGGGAGATTTGTGTTTCTGTGTTACTGTACGTGTGTATCACAACACATCTTAGCACTGTCACTGCCGAGTTTCCCGGGATGATGTGACCATCTCTCAGATCATAGAGGACCTCTGCCGTGTGATCGGCTGGCTCCTCAGCTGACAGCTGTCAGTCTTAGGACAGTAGTATCGTAGAGCGCCTCATATCCGTGGGGGGGGGGCAGGGGATGGCCTTGTACGAGGAGTGTGTGTAAGCTTCACGAATAAGGGGCTCCTGCTTCACTGTGGATACCGGGTCCTGAAGGGAACGGCCTGTCCCCTCCCGCCTCTCACTGGGCCACAGATGCCTCATCGATGAGGTGAAACCCACCTGGCACATTTCTTGATATTTTTTAAATGATGGGGGTCGGGAATTTGGCTCAGGGGTTGAGGGCACTGGCTGCTCCTTCCACAGTCAGTTCACAGCACCCTCATGCGGGCTCACAACCGTCTATGAATCCAGCTCAGCTGTCTGATGTCCAGTTCTGGCCTCTGCAGGCACCCACACTCACAGGTGCAAGTAATTAAAAATATAAGTAGGGACTGGAAAGATGACTCAGTGTTTAAGAGCACCAGCTGCTCTTCCAAAGGACCTGGGTCCGGTTCCCAGCACCCACATGGCGGCTCACAGCTGTCCGTAACCCCAGTTCCAGGGGACCCAGTGCCCTCTTCTGCCTCCATGGGTATCAGGCACACATGTGATATACATTGTCATACATGCCACTAAAACACTCATACACATAATAAAAATTTTTAATGTAAAAATCATTTAAAAGCCTTAAATTTGAACAATTCTGCTTTTGGGGCTGGGAAGACCACTCAGTGTGTCAAGGCATTTTCTTTGCAAGCCTGATGGCCACGCTAGAATCTGTAATGTCATAACTCTTACAATGAGGTGTGAGGTGGGAAACTCGGAAGGCCCAGGATCTCAGAAACTCATGCACCAGAGAGCCTGGAGTAGATGGTGCAAGAGGCAGAAATAAGATGGCAGGCTCAGGTGAGGTGGTGGCGTACGCCTTCAACTCCAGCACTTGAGGTGGATCTCTGTGAGTTTGAGGCCAGCCTGGTCTACATAGTGAGTTCCAGCACAGCCAGTGCTACATAGTGAGACCTTGTCTCAAAAACAAAACACACACACACACACACACACACACACACACACACACACAAAGGACTCAAGAAGGAGGAGGAGGACAAGGAGGAGGAGGAGAAGGAGGAGGAGAAGGAAGAGGAGAAGGAGGAGGAGGAGGAGGAGGAGGAGGAGGAGGAGGAGGAGGAGGAGGAGGAGGAGGAAGACCCTAGGCATAGCTCTATGGCTCAGCAGGTAAAGCTACTCATCACCTAAGACTAAAGCCTAATGGGAGATGTTATTCTGTAAATATGTTTCTCATACTGGTTAATGAATAAAGCCCTGTTGGCCAATAGGAAAGCAAGATAGGCGGGGCTAGGAGACAAGGAGGAGAGAGGAAGTAGTGAAGAGGAGTCAGCATGGAGAGCCCGGAGAGGTAGAACGCCAGCCACTCTGGCCAGTAAGATGAGCCGCATGGAAATACTTAGATTAGTAGAAATGTAATCATTAAGACAGAGCTAGCCCGTAAGCAATGATAGTAATTGGCCAACAGGATTTTATCAAATACAGAGTCTCTGTGTGTTATTGGGGCCTGGCGTGTCGGCGGGACCAGACTGGCAGGGGGATTGTGGGGGGGAGGTGCTCGTAACATAATGGTGTCAGAAGCGGGCTGGCGGAAAACATACACGCTACATTTGGCGCCCAACGCCAAATAAGAACTTTCACTTAAAACTAAGAAAAGCTTAAGAAATGTTTTAAAAACAAAGGAACAGAGACAAGCAAGGCTTCTTGGTAGCAGCATTTTCTCTGTTGGATTTGTTTTGCTGTAGACAGATTTGCACGACTCCTTTAATGGAGGTTTCCAAAATTAGCATAAGCGGCAAAAAACCGCATTGCTTTTAAAGAGCTCTGCTAACAATTCATTGGTGTGTACGAGAGCTGCAATGAAGGTTTACAGTGTGTTTTAAAATATATGTAGGCTTGGGAGAGAAAGAGAAAAGAAAAAAAATGGTTTTAAAAAGGCAGAGTGTGGCTGGGTGTGGTGGTACACGCCTTTAATCCCAGCACTCGGAGGCAGAGGCAAACAGATCTCTGTGATTTAAAAGTGAACCTGGTATGCATAATGAATTCCAGGACAGATAAAAGTTACACAGAGAAACCCTGTCTCAAAAAATGTAAAAATAGAAGTAAAAGAAATAGAGTAATAAAAAAGCCACGTAAAGATGAAAAGCACAGAGAAACTTTGGATATTGTATGCTGTTCTGTTATCTTTAAATTATTTGATTGCTGATGAAATAACAACAACTGATAAAAGAAATGCTGCTGGATTAATTCAATTTATATATTTTAAAAATGTTTTGACTCCAAAATTTAAGCTAAGGACAAGTTACTGGGGAAAAGGATTTTTATTTTTGTTTCCACAAAAAATGAAAAGCTGTGGATTCCTTCCAGACTAACATGGTTTGATCAAGTAAGACCCCCTGAAGCATTATCCCTGGGACAAAGCAGCCTTGCAGACTACAGCCTAGATTTCTGCATCTTCTTAGGATCCCCCATGGCAGTGCCCCCTACCAGCAGGAAGTAGTCTGGGAAGAACAATGCCCAAATTCCCAAATATTGTTTATAAGTGTTTGTTTTCATCTAGGTGGGCTTGATTATAAATGGTTAATGACCACATGCAATCTTTTTAAAGGTAAAAAGGGAATTATGGTATAGATATGAATGCTTTGTTTTGAAATGGATTTTCATTTATTGATACAATTTAAGGTCAATTTTGTGATATGTATATTTCTCCTCTTGTTTAGGTATTATGTTTATATAGCTCATTGAAAAATGTAATGTATAGTTTAACACATATTATAGATAATTACCTATGATAGTGAAAACTCCAAGTTAGGATTTCTAGATATGCAGAGATGTATTTGAGATGAATAGGCCTTCTTCAAGCCTTTCAAAGACCTACAGAATATGGCATTTAAAATGGTTTAGTGATTTTGTTGATAGTGAGACATAACTGCTCCTGGCAATACCACCTGCATCAGAAAGGAAGATGGACATAGAAGAAGCACGTGATGAAGTTTGCTTTCAACATGGCAAGACTAGCCATTTGGGCAAGAAACTGCTCTTGTCTGGACTGTTTGACTTTATGCTGTATAAACTGGACATGCAGGACCCACAGGAAAGTGACTGCTGAAACAAGATGGACAGTGCTACAGGGTTCCTGCTTCATGGAAGAGTCTGCCAGACACACTATGGCCTATGGGCTGAAGATGGAACATTACAGAAGAACTTCGGGTGACTGACCAGGCAATGAGTTGTCTCTGTCATTTCTAGAGTTTATATATTATCCTTCTGTGGTCTTTGATGGAGTTGAAGACAGATAGGTATGGTTATAGTTTTCCTTAGTTAGGATTAAAGATAAGTTACATATAGAACTTTAGACTCACAAAGATAGGATAGATGATATTTTCTTTAAGTCTTACAAAATGTTAATGGACTAAATATTGGTAACTGTGATTCTTATTTGATAAGTGTTGTGTGATATATTTTGCTATGTTAAGGTTAAAACCCCTCTTTTTATTTTAGACAGAAAAGAGGAGATGATGGGAGATGTCATTCTGTAAATATGTTTCTCATACTGGTTAATGAATAAAGCACTGTGGGCCAATGGGAAAGCAAGATAGGCGGGGCTAGGAGACAAGGAGGAAAGAGGAAGTAGGAAGGAGGAGTCAGCATGGAGAGCCCGGAGAGGTAGAACGCCAGTGCCGCTCTGGCCGGTAAGATGAACCACGTGGTCAATCATTAAGACAGAGCTAGCCCATAAGCAATGATAGTAACTGGCCAACAGGACTGTATCAAATACAGAGTCCCTGGGTGTTATTGGGGGCTGGTGTGGCGGCGGGACCTGACCGGCAGGGAAACATGCTCGCAACAGAAGCCGGAATTCAATCCCTGGGACCCGCATGGTGGAAGGAGAGAGAGAACCAATTCCAACAAAGAATCTGTCCTCTGACCTCCATGTTCTAAGACATGAGGACAAATAAGAAATTAAATAAATGTGTTTTGTCTGTGACAGAGTCTCAGTCTGTAGATCAGGCTGGCCTCCAGTTCACAGAGATCCACCCCCCTTTCCCTGTTAAGTGCTGTGATTAAAGGTGTGAGCCATCACATCCAGCTAAGTAACTGTCCTTTTGAAAAGAGAGGGCCTGCCTCAAAGCAAGGTGGAATCAGGGAGCACGGCTCCCACTCATGTTCTGTGCATTTGTGCAGACACAAGCATACACACATTGTATACACACACCATACATGCATATATGCTTGCACAAAACACACACGTAATTGAAGAAGAGTGTGCTGTTAGGACCATTTCAATCCCCCCACCACCACACCCAGGCATTCACATAGTAAGAATGATTTATTTTTTACATTTATATGTACATCTGTGCTCTGTCCAGACTTGGACATTTTGCAATGAAACTTGATAATTAAAATGGTGAATTTTAGCCAGGCAGTGGTGGTGTACCCCCTTAATCCCAGCACTCAGGAGGCAGAGGCAGGTGGATCTCTGTGAGTTTGAGGCCAGCCTGGTCTACAAGAGCTAGTTCCAGGACAGCCTCCAAAGCCACAGAGAAACCTTATCTTGAGAAAAAGAAAAACTGGTGACTTTTATATCAAGTGTATTTCTGCACATATACAAAGTGACAATAAGATCATCATAGTAAAACACACATACACACACACACACACACACACACACGCAGAGAGAGAGAGAGAGAGAGAGAGAGAGAGAGAGAGAGAGAGAGAGAGAGAGAGAGAGGAGGCGTCAAAACCCTACCTCATTGGAAAGTTTTTTTTCAAGCCTGACCAATGTTAGACTATGGCTCAGGGCTAGATCACTTGTGTGACAGGTACACAGCCCCTGAATTTCATCTCCAGAACAACACCAATGCAGTGACATCTTGTTTATACTGTAACAAATAATTAGCTTGCCTGAAGATCAGAGGGAGGAGCTAGCCACTAGCTAACCATAGAGGTCTGGAGGTCTGTACAGACAAACAGGAAGTGAGATGGCTGGGCAGAGAGGGGAAGTGATGAGGCGGGAGCAGACAGGCGCTCGGTCTCTTTTTGGCTGCTCTTTTGGCAATTCCCCCTATATCTGACTCCAGGTTTTGTCTCTCTGTAGCCCTGGCTGTCCTGGAACTCACCCTGTAGACCAGGCTGTCCTTGAACTCACAGAGATCTGCTTGTCTCTGTCTCCTGAATGGTGGGATTAAAGGCCTGTGCCATCACTGCCTGGCATCTGACTCTGGGCTTTTGTTATCAAAGCCCATTAGAACTTAAGCTACACACACACACACCAGGGTCTCTGGTCAGAGCCGATGCAGGCCAGTAGCCTTCTCTGAGTTTTCAGGCTCTGGAGGATCTGGACTGCCATGCTTGGGAATGGGGTTGGGTTTCCTTCCATGACCCTGGTCTGTGTATGTGGGCAGAGCTTTCCGTCAGTCCAGAACAGGAGACCCTGTCAGAGCCAGAACACTGTCTCCCACCAAACACCCCTGCCCTGGCCCAGCAGCCTGGCACTGGCATGGGCTCCCACCCGGCTCACCATCATGATCTGGGTGCCAGGACGCAAGGCCATCTCATCAGCTGCAGAGCCCGGGGTGACGCGGTGAATGAAGATACCGGTGAGGTTCCCACCAATGACACCGATCTGTTCCAGCAACGCGTCCCCTTGGAATGCCAGCACTGTGACCTGACTGAGGATCTTTCGAGCTGGCCTCCGCCTCACGGGGACACCGCTGTGGGCGGACAGACACAACCTGAGCACAGAGGTCAGAAGAGCCCTGGGTTTTGGAGTTTTCTGCTCTGACCCAAACTCTTGGGAATGCTGTGCCCTCCCCATGGTGAGAGGGTACGGTCACACCACCCAGGCTCTGTTTCTGCAGTCAGTGGGGTGTCCCCAACTTACACCTCACCTTTCTGAGACATCTGGGCTCCGTGACATCTCCTGCAGGCTGTCCTCGGACTGGGAGAGGTCTGGAAAGAAACGGGATGCTTGGCAGCCAGAGCCTAAAGTCACCAGCTCCTAGCCCTGCTCCCCAGGCAGCCTCAGCCCTCTCTGGGGCCCAGTCCCCTGCTCTGTCCCTCTCAGTCATCTTTCCTAACATCAGAGGAACTGGAGAGAGCTACAGGAACCTTCTGCAATCCCTGAACTGGTCACCAGCATCTTAAGATGAGGAGACTCTAACATCTAGATTTCTGAATGCAGTGAAGGATCAAATCTGAGGGCTGGAGAGTTGGCTCCGGGGCTGTGAGCCTGTGTTTTTGTAGAGGCCCAGGATTCAGTTCCCAGCACCACACAAGGGCTCACAAATGCCTTTACCTCCAGCTCCCTGGGGATCCTCGAGCTCTAGCATCTTAAAAATGAATTAATTTGAGGCTGGAGAGATGGCTCAGTGGTTAAGAACACTGACTGCTCTTCCAGAGGACCTGGGTTCAATACCCAGCACTGGCATGGAAGTTCACAACTCCAGTTCTAGGGGCCCTGACCCCCTTATACAGATATACGTGTAGGCAAAAAGCAGTGCAATAAAACAAAAATAAATACATTATTTAAAAATCTAATTAATTTGAAACAGGGCCTCACTATGTAGCCCTCCTCCAAAGTTCTTGGATTACATGTGTGTCATGTGTGTATGTGTGTGTATGTCTAGTCCAAAGTGCTCTGTGTGTGTGTGTGTGTCCTCTCTCTCTCTCTCTCTCTCTCTCTCTCTCTCTCTCTCTCTCTCTCTCTCTCTCTCTCTCTGTGTGTGTGTGTGTGTGTCCTCTCTCTCTCTCTCTCTCTCTCTGTGTATGTGTGTGTGTATATGTGTGTGTGTCTTCTCTCTCTCTGTGTGTGTATGTGTGTGTATATGTGTGTGTGTGTCTTCTCTCTCTCTCTGTGTGTGTTCTCTCTCTCTCTCTCTCTCTCTCTCTGTGTGTGTGTGTGTCCTCTTTGTCCTCTGTGTGTGTGTGTATGTGTGTGTGTCCTCTCTCTTTCTCTCTCTCTCTCTCTCTGTGTGTGTGTGTGTGTGTGTCCTCTCTCTCTCTCTCTCTCTCTCTCTCTCTCTGTAAGCCAGAGGTCATCTTTAGTAATATTGCTCTATCACTTCTGTCTTATTTTGTGAGGCAGGGCCTCTCACTAAACCCAGAGTTCTTCCTTTGGTTGTCCCTGTTGTTCTGAGAATCCCAGAGATCTGTCTATCTGGACTCCCCAGCACTGCGAGCCATGCCTGGCTCTCACATGGATTCTGATGGTCAGGCCCTCACGCATGCACAGCAAACACTTCACCGTTCAAATCATTTTCCCAGGCCCAGATTCCGCGTCTATGTGAACCCTGAGACCTTGGGCCAGGGGCCGCCTTATCCCTCCTTATCCTGGAGACCTAACAGGCATGAGGGGAACTCTCGCCCTCTGGTGGCTGTGAGGGGAACTCTGGGTGGGAGCCAAACACCTTTGTGGGAGTCAGCAGGTGTGCCCTGAGTGTGACAGAGTCCCAACAGTGGAAGGCTTGGGGACCCAAGGACAAAGAACCACTTCAGTCACAGACATAGGGACAGGAGGAGAAGCCGAGAGCCTCGGGGGCAGCACCCCGGAGAAGGGATGCCCTCATCGGACGCCGCCTGTGCCAGGCGTCTCTGCCTGTGCCTGCCGCCACCTGTTCACGGTGAGGGCAGGGGTGGTGGAGGCGATATCTGTGGCTATCTGAATACCAAAGCTGAGCTGTGTGAGGCTATGAATACAACCCTCTTGGCCTCTACGTGAAAAGCAAAAAAACCGACAGCAGTGTCATCCAACACAGAGGCCAAGGTCAGAAGAGGTCAGGCACCGCTCTGTCGTCACAGAGAGAGATCCAGGCGGTCACTTGCCCCGTGTAGCGGTCCTTGTGTGTGGCGGTGCTCACCTGCCCCGTCTAGTATCTCGAACTCCAGGTCTGTGTCCGTGTCGTTCCCTGTAGCCCCTGGAAGGCGCACCTCCAGGGCCTCCTGGAAGCTGTCACAAAGCACAGGACGCTAGCGCACATCCAGGTGGCTTGGCCCCACTCCAGCTGAGGCTGAGAGCACCCAGCTCCTTCCTGAGCGGCTGTGCCCAAAGCCCAGATAGTGCTCAGTCTATCTAGTGCCCCCTCCAGCTACACCCCAAATCTGCTCTACCTTAGAGACTCGGGGTCTTCCCGGAAGTCCTCCGCCACCCGCTTGTACAGAGACTCCTGGCTGGGAGGCATGGGGCTGCTGGAGCGGAAGCTGTCCATCTGCTCACGGCTGGATGTGGCAGTCAGGTCCCACCACAGCCGGGACTGGAGGGGTGGGTAAGGGGGGCAGGGAAAAGAAAAGCAGAGGGTGGTGTTAGGTGGCGGTGGTCACGTGTGTGCTGTACACATCCCAGATTGTGTGTGTGCAACCCCATCGTGCAAATACAGCAGTGAGCGCCAGGGTGTGTGTGTGTGGGGTTACTGGCTGTTGAGGGCAGAAGCTGAGGCCTCTGCATTAGGAGCACCCGGGGCTCCTTCCCATCTTAGCCACACCCCAAAGAAAACACTGCTCTTGGTCTCTGGGAAGTGGAGATGAGGAGGAGCTCGGACTGGGATTTTGACCCGTCCCTGGGGTTCTGGCTTGAATGTGGAAACTCCCTCCCTGTCCCCAATTTTCCAAGCAGCCAGTGGGTCATTAAGGACACTGCTGTGGCTACACAGGAAGGAAGCCTGCCCTAGGCAGTGGTGACAGTGACGCTTCCATCATAGCCCGAGCACCCTGAACGTGAATGGCCACGGTGAAGAAACCACTTCATCTCTTCACCAAAGGCTGAAAGCAGACAATCTGGGTCTCACAGCTCAGGCACCAGCTGAGCTGGGTGGAGGAGTATCTCCTGCAATCCAGGTACCGCCACAACCTATGAATGTGACCTGACTTGAAATTGGGATCTTCACAGATGAAACAAGCTAAGAGGAAGCCAGGCTGGGTCAGAGCGGGCTGCAAAGCACTGGTGTCCTTCTGCCGTGGTTTAGATTTTTCAGTGCTCCCCTAAGACTGCGTGTTGGAGGCGCGGCTGCCAGCCTACGGTGCTATTGGGTAGTTGAAACTTTAGGAGGTCCATGGAATGAAGTTAGTTAGGTCACGGGGGGCGTGTCCTTGCAGGAGATAGTAAGTTAGGTTCTGCCCCGTTCTCTCTCTGTCTCTCTTTCTTCTCTGTCTGTCTCTCGCTGTTTTCACCGATGCTGTGAGGTGTCCCCCCACTGCCTGCTGTGCTGGAAGGTTCTGCCTCACCACGGACCTGAACTGATGTGTCTGGGCCACTGTGGCTGAAACCTCTGAACAAACAAACATTTATCTCTTTAAGTTGATAATGTCAGGGAAGCTGTCTGATACACCCTCTAAGCCAGCGATTCTCAATGTGTGGGCTGTAACCCCTCCGGTAAACCTCAGGCTCTAAATATTACACTTATGAAGTAGCAACAAAATTGATTTCATGGTTGGGGGTCCCCACGACACGAGGTACTGTATTAAGGGTCGCAGCGTTAGGAAGGTTGAGAACCTGTGCAAGGAAGTCTGGAGATGTCCACACGATGATGGTGGGGTGGCCGAGAGCCAAGGCTTGTTGAGAAAGCAAAGCCAGAGAGCTAGAAAAGGCTGCCGCCAAAGCCACAGGAGCGAGGCGCCTTGATTTTGGGTTTCAAGCTCACAGCGGAGCGATTTCCTGTTAGAAATGCTCAAGGGTACGATTCCTCTCTGTGGGGTAGGGTTCTCAGCCCTGACGCTGTGCTGGGCTGAGCGTGACCAAAGGGTGGGGCAGGGGCATGTACCTCGGTGGAGCTGAGGAGGCTGCAGTCGCTGTCGTCCGGTGGGCACATGGCATGCATCCGTACAAGCCGTTGCTTCCCCCGCAGGCAGAGTTCCCTGGCTCTGGCGTCCTGCTTGGGCTTCCAAAGAGGCCAAATGACCTTAGAGCAAGGAACTCTCCCCTGGATGCTCCAGCTCCACCAGACAGGCTCCCGACTCATCTCAGCTTGTGGGAGAAATGCTGGAGTCCCTGTACTCCCTGCAGTCACCCCCTCCCCCCAAGGAGATGGGGCCCGTCTGGCTTGAGAAAAGTGCAGTTCAGCCTTTCTAGAGATTCTAGATAACGTGTGCTGTGTGCCGTTGTTTAAAAACTATATGCCGTGTAATGTGTGTACGTATGTACACACATTTACACCCTAAAAGGAAAGTGAGGGTGGGTGGAGAAGCAACTAGAGAGGAGATGAAAATAAAACGGAACGCCAAGCCAGACTCAACATGAGCAGTTACAGTCTGGAGAGACGGCTCGGTTGTTTGCAAAAGCACCCAGATTCTGTTCTTACCACCCACACAGCCACTCACAATCACCCCCAGTTCCAGGGGATTTGCTGCCCTCCTCTGGCCTCCACAGGTTCTTTATGAACACGGTGCACACCCATATGCTCCAGCACACGCACATACGTGTGTGTGTGCATGTGTGTGTGTGTGTGTGTGTGTGTGTGTGTGTAGCATTTTCCAGTCTCTTTTCTGTGTGTGAGTTCACATACACACACACACATAAAATAGGTATGTTTGCACATATATGTATACATAGACACACATATTATCAAATAGAATGTGTAGATTATACTTACTTTATGTGTATGCACATATACCATGTATATGCATGCAAGTAGGCATAGATCATAAACTGGGCCTGTAAGTTCTGCCTCTCAGGAGACCAAAGAAGCAGGGTTATAAATTCAAGACTAGATTAGGCAGCATAGTGAGC
Source organism: Cricetiscus sungorus (assembly GCA_030556225.1). Classification (NCBI taxonomy): domain Eukaryota; kingdom Metazoa; phylum Chordata; class Mammalia; order Rodentia; family Cricetidae; genus Cricetiscus; species Cricetiscus sungorus. The sequence goes on along the minus strand of JANBXA010000069.1, from coordinate 94,131,876 downwards.
CCATTTCAAAAAATAGTTTTTCTTTTGTTTTTTTTGAGACAGGGTTTCTCTGTGTAGCTCTGGCTGTCCTGGAACTCACTCTATAGACCAAGCTGGCCTCAAACTCACAGAGATCCATCTACCTCTGCTCTTAAGTGCTGGGATTAAAGGCATACACCACCACTGCCCAGATCAAAAATGAAAAATTTTTAAAGGTTGGGGAAGGTTTGTTTACTAGCAGATTACTTGCCTAGCATGAGTGTGGCACAAGATCACACATACATGCACACAGGCACGCACGCACGCACACACACACACACATACACACACACGCACACACACTCACACATATGAGCACACAGGAAGAGGTGGGTCCACTCCCAGAAGGAAGAGGCTCTGACTGTGCCTCCCACCTGGACCATGGATGCTCAGCACTCTTGTCTACCCGGGACACCTGACCCACAGTGTCCATGGAGCCAGCAAACTCTGTGACACTCACAGCTCTCGGGCACACAGGTCACTCACCACCCGGTCACTCAGCTTCTGGAGTTTTTCTTTCTTATTCACTATGAATATGGTGTTCTGCCCTCATGTGTGCCTGCAGGTCAGAAGGGGGCACCGGATCTCACTACAGATGGCTGTGAGCCACCGTGTGGTTGATGGGAATTGAACTCAGGTCCTCTGGAAGAGCAGCCAGTGCTCCTAACCTCTGAGCCATCTCTCCAGCCCCAGCTCTTGGATCTTTGACTTTGGGAAAATCATCCATGTAAAGCGGACATATCGACAGCCTCTTCTGTCATGACACACCAGGATTCCTGGTTCCTGACTCTTCCACATAAAGAGACACAGGAGCAAGCTGGTCTGCCCTGTTAGCTCAGTGTTTCATAGACCCACTGTGGCAAGTGGCAGACAGCTGTGGAGGGCAGTGTGTGCTCTGTCCCCATCTCTCCAGCTCACTTAATGCCTCCTGTGTGTCACGGCCACCCAGGCAGCCCACTACCCAGCCTCCCAGTCTGAGGGTGGAGTACTCACTCCTCCCGAGGGCTCTGCCTGCAGCCTGTGGAGCTGAGTGCTCAGTTCGCAGACCTGCTCGGTCAGCTCGAACACTCTCCTGCGCAGAGCATCCTTCTCCACCAGGCGCTGAGAAATCTCCATCTGGGCCCTGTCCCTTGCAGTGTATGCCTATAGGGCAGACAGGTGGGAGCAGTTAGAGGTGGCTGGGGGTTGGAGCAGTGAACCAGGCAGCTGAGCTGCAAAAGATGCCCCAGCCAGGGTGCAAACTGAGTACACAAGCCTACTACACTTTAATAAAACCCCTGTCTGGGATGGATAGTCTGTGTCTTGTGTCAGCAACAGAGGTAGGGATGATGATGGGAGATGTCATTCTGTAAATATGTTTCTCTTATTGGGTAATGAATGAAGCACTGTTGGCCAATAGGAAAGCAAGGTAGGCGGGACTAGGAGACAAGGAGGATTCGAGGAGGAAGTAGGAAGAAGTTTAAAAATGTAGGACCGAGAGAGCAGAACACTGGGCCCTCTCTCTGGTAAGATGAGACCACGTGGAAATACTTAGATTAATAGAAATGGGTTAATATTTAAAACAGAGCTAGCTGATGAGAACTAGTAACAGGCCAACAGCATTATATCTAATACAGCATCTCTGTGTGTTATTTGGGGCGATGCGGCTGTGGGACCCGGCTGGCGGAAAACCTGCTTACAACAAAATGGCACCCAACGTGGGGCACGAAAACTTCCACTTAAAACTTAACAAAAGCTTAAAAAGGGTTTTAGAAACAAAAGAACACAGACAAGCAAGGCTTCTTGGTAGCAGCATTTTTCTCGGTTGGGCTCTGTTTTGCTAGAGACAAACAGAGACTTGCACGGCTCCTTTAACGGAGGTTTCCTGACTCAGCTTAAGCGGCAAAAAACTGCAAGGCTTTTAAGAAGCGCTGTTAACAATTCAATGGAGTGTATGAGCAGCTGGAGAGAGTAGCTGGGTGTGGTGGCACACGCCTTTAATTCCAGCATTCGGGAGGGAGAGGCAAGCGGATCTCTGTGATTTCAAAATAAACCTGGTATATGGAATAAATTCCAGGGCAGCCAAATTTACGCAGAGAAACCCTGTCTCAAAAAATAAAAAAATAAAAGTAAAAGAAATAGAGGAATAAAAAAGTCATGTGAATATGGAGTGCATACAAAGAGTCTGGATACAGTATCCTAAGGACAATGCACTTGATTGTCAATTAATCCAATTTATATATTTTAAAAATGCTTAGACTTTAAAATTGAAGTCCAAGGACAAGTTCCTGGAAAAAAGGATTTCCATTTTCATTTCCACAGAAAATGAAAAGCTGTGGATTCCTTCCAGACTAACATGGTTTGATCAAGCCAGATCCCCTAAAACAGCGTTTCCAGATGATCCAACATTCAAAACAGCTGGGACAAGGCAGCCTTGCAGACTACAGCCAAGATTTCTGTGTCTTCTTAGGATCCCCATGACAGCGCCCTCTACCAGCAGGAAGCAGTTTGGGAAGAACGACGCCCAAATTCCCAAATATTGTTTATAAATATTTGTTTTCATTTATATGGGCTTGGTTATAAATGGTTAATGACCACAGCCAATCTCTTTAAAGGTAAAACAGGGGATTATGGTATAGATATGAGTACTTTTTTTGAAATGGATTTTCATTTATTGATACAATTTAAGGTCAATTTTGTGATATGTATATTTCTCATCTTGTTTAAGTATTGTGTTTATATAGCTCATTTAAAATGTAATGTATAATTTAGTACAGATTATAGATAATTACCTATAATAGTCAAAACTTATAGTTAAGTTAGTTAGGTTTTCTAGATATACAGAGATGTATTTGAAATGGATAGGCATTCTTCAAATCTTTCAAATATCTACAGAATATGGCATTTAAAATGGTTTAGGGTTTTTCTTAACAGTGAGATATAGCTGCTCCTTTGACTTAAAATTGCACCACCCGCATCAGAAAGAAAGATGGACATTGAAGAAACTCCTTAAGGAGTTTACTTCCAATATGGCAAGACTAGCCATTTGGGCAAGATACTGCTCTTGTCTGGACTGTTTGACTTTATGCTATATAAACTGGACATGCAGGGCCCACAGGAAAGTGACTGCTGATACAAGATGCTACAGGATTTCTGCTTCAAGGAAGAGTCTGCCAGGCATTCTGCAGGACACAGAGAAAGGTGACTGACAAACTGCCAACACAGGTGGACAGTTTAAAGTTTCCTGCTTTGCTGAGGAGTCTGGAGACACACAATGGCCTATGGGCTGAAGATGGAACATTACAGAAGAACTTCAGGTGACTGACCAGGTAGTGAGTTGTCTCTGTCATTTTTAGAGATTATAAATTATCCTTCTGTGGTCTTTGATGGGGTTGAAGACAGATAATTATGGTTATAGTTTTCTTTAGTTAGGATTAAAGATAAGTTACATATAGGACTTTAGACTCACAAAGATAGGATAGATAATAGAATATTTTCTTTAAATCTTACTAAATGTTAATGAACTAAATATTGTTCATTGTGGTTCTTATTTGATAACTGTTTTGTTATATGTTTTACTATGTTAAAGTTAAAACCCCTCTTTTTATTTTAGACAGAAAAGAGGAGATGATAGGTGATGTCATTCTGTAAATATGTTTCTCTTGTTGGGTAATGGATGAATCACTGTTGGCTAATAGGAAAGCAGGATAGGTGGGGCTAGGAGACAAGGAGAATTTGAGGAGGAAGTAGGAAGGAGTTTTAAAATGTAGGACCGAGAGAGCAGAACACCGGGCCCTTTCTCTGGTAAGATGAGACCATGTGAAAATACTTAGATTAATAGAAATGGGTTAATATTTAAAATAGAGCTAGCCAATAAGAAACTAGTAACTGGCCAACAGCATTATATCTAATACAGGGTCTCTGTGTGTTATTTGGGGCTGGCGCTGCTGTGGGACCAGGCCAGTGGGAAAACCAGCTCACAACATAGGGAGAATGACAGACAGCCCGTGTCAGTGCTTTGCAGGGGAGTGAAGGAACCTCCCATGGACCAAGGAAAGAAATCCTAAAGTTTGAATCCTCTGCCCGGAGCCAGCAGCTCTTTGCCTCCCCCCCCACACACAGCAGGGGACAGTGTAGGTGGCAGAGCCTTCCCGAGCTCAGAGCTAGCAAGGGAAGAAGCCTGCATTTCCCAACCCCAGTGCTCAGGATACCTGGTCACGTTCCTTCTGCAGCTCAGCCACCTGGCCCTGTAGTGTGGTCATCTTTTCTCGGTACAGCTCACAATCCACCTGGGTCTTCCGGAACTGGAGTAGGGTCTGTTCTTTCTCCTCCCAGTACTGTGCATCAGGGACATACCATGGCGCTCATTAGCTCGGAGGCCTTAGGTGGGAAGGGGCGGATGGGGATACAGGAGAAAGGGAGACGGGGGCTTGGAGGGGAAGTGAGGTTAATTTGCCTTTTCTGCAGGAACACAGAGCCAATCACACTGGATATAGTCAGCAGCTGGGTGTGCATGGTGTGTGCCGAGTTACACGCTGTTTAATGGCCCCAACCACAGGAGTGACTTCCCCTTGCCTCACTCTCTCCTACTGTTGCCTTCTTTCCTCCCCATTTCCCCTTGTCTAAATCCTGGGCTCTTGTGGTCCCTAAGCCTTTGACACAGTCCCGGGCTCCTCCATTGCTTGACTGGGCTGTGGTTAGCAACCGGTAAGGACCTAAGGGAGGGACAGTGGGTGAACCAACGGATTATCTAAGTACGGTAGTTAAGCTATGTGGATGACTGAATCGAGCAGTGTGCCCCACAAACACGCCTCCCGAGATGGAGGGCACCGTGGTGTCACCTGCTTCTGTTGCCGCTCGGCAGCCACGGCTCGCTCCCTCAGTGAGTGGATGCGGTCCACCAGCTCTTGCTTGCTCTCCCGTGCCTCATCCAGGCTCTGTTCCAGGATGTCCTTCTCCACCTGGTGCAGAATGAGCTCAGACAGCCTCCCAGGAGCCCTCCCAGCAGGTAAAGGGAGTCCCCAGGGCTGTGTGTGTGTTAGATAGTGTGGCGGGATTGCTAGAGGTTACAGTTAGAGGCTAGCTTAGGCTACAGAATCAGTTCAGGGCAGTTTAGGCTACTTAGTTGCTGACTCAAAATAAAAAGTGAAATGAGGGTTTTGGATTCACTTTGGAGTGTGAATGCATAGTGTGTAGGGCCCTGGGTTCAATCCCCAGAAACACACACACATACACACACTCACACACACTCACACACCCACACCCACACTCACACACACACTCACACACATCTGCACACACACTCACACACACCCACACTCACACACACACACACAACTCTCTCTCACACACACTCACATACCCACACTCACACACACACACACTCACACACAACTCTCTCACACACTCACTCACACACTCTCTCTCTCTCCTCTCTCTCTCACCCACACCCACACTCACATACACACTCACACACTCACACATACTCTCTCTCACACACTCACACACACACACTCTCTCACACACACACACACTCACATACACACTCACACACTCACACATACTCTCTCTCACACACTCACACACACACACTCTCTCACACACACACACACTCACATACACACTCACACACTCACACATACTCTCTCTCTCTCTCTCTCTCTCACACACACACACACACACACACACACACACACACACGCACACACGTCATAAGTGAGAAGACAGGCATTTGACTCTAACTGGTCAAGGAGACAGAACCTCTCAAGGACAACTCTATATGCTCACTCAGCCTTTCCTTTAACAGCTCTGCCAGCTGGGCTTCAGGACAAAGGGTGGGCCTTCGCATGCTGCATTCTCCAGAGGAGCCTGTGTGTGACTCACAGTCCAACTCAAGCTGCAGTGAGCCACGCCCCACCCCAAAAGGAATCTGTATATGATAGTCTACATACATGTATGTGTACCATGTGAGTGCGATGCCTGCAGGGGCCAGAAGAGGGCGTTAGAGCACCTGGAACTGGACTTACGCATGGCTACAAGCTGTCATGTGGGTCTTGGCAAGTGAACCTAGGTCATCTGCAAGAACAGCCAATGCTTTTAATTGCCAGCCGTCTTTCCAATAATCCCTCCCAGTAACTTTGTTTTTCGAGACAAGGTTTCTGTGTATAGTTCTGGAACTCACTCTGTAGACCAGGCTAGCCTGGAACTCACAGAGATCTGCCTGCCTCCACCTTCCGAGAGCTGGGTTTGCAGGCGTACACATCATTTACAAGTGGCCTTTTCTATTGCGGAACAATGTGGCCACAGTAAATTAGCCCATAGGGTGTTACAGGGGCAAGGTTTCTAATGCTGCCACCATCTGGGTGGCGGGGGGAGAGAGGCAGGGAGAAACAAGAAGGGGTCACATAACCTGACCTGGTGGTGCAGACTTATCATGGCAGGATACTGAGGCAGAAGGATCATGAGTTCAAGGCCTGCCTAAGATACAGAGAAGGGGTCGGCGTGAGCCACCGAGCCTCGTGTTAGTGAAACTGCCTGTGAGAAGTGCCACAGTCCACAGCCAACCACTGACACTGGGGACATGGCCTTTCCAGACCAGCAGGAGGCATCGGCCTCCTGAGGGACCGAGCCCTACCAGGCTGAAGGTCATCGAGCGGAGCTTCTCGTTCTCCTCCTTAAGGCGGCTCAGCTCCTCTCCCTCACACTCCAGGTCACTGGCCATCCTCAGGGACCTCTCTCGAGATTCCTGCTCACACGAAGACACGAGGCTTGCCCTCTGTAGCTCCTGCTTCACCAGGTAGAGCTGTGTGGGAGGAGCATGGGAAGTTTCCTCCATTAAGCATTGGCCAGATGCAGCTCACCCACCCCCCTGCTGACGCTGATCGTGGGGAGGACCTCAGCCCCACGCGTTGGAAGCACCATGCATGGGTTTACCTCCTGAGCAATCCCAGACCCTATGGGATTATTTAAATGAGTGAGTGTATGTCTGTGTATGGGCAGAGGCCAAGGCATTAGATCCCCTGGAGCTGGAGCTATACCCTGCTATACCCAATGTGAGTTCCAGGACCCCGAACTTAGGATCTCTGGAAACAGCGTGCACTGTTAAGCTCTGTGATGGTTTGAATGACAGATGTCCCCCATCGACTCAGGCATTTAAACACCTGGTCCCTGGTTGGAGGTCAGGAGGAAGTATGTCACTGGGGGCAGGCTCTGAGAGTGGACAGCCTTGTCTGGGTCTCAGCTGTGTCTTTGCTTCATGTTTGCTGTGGAAGCTATCATCTATCAGCTTCCCACTGCTCTTCCTCCCTGCCATGGCAGGCTCTCATCCCTCTGGGACCACGAGCCCAGGCGAACCCTCCATTCTGTAAGTTGCTTTGGGCGCGGTGTTTTATCACAGCAATAGAACAGTAACCACCAAGCCATCTCTTTGGGGAAAGGCATTTTAGCTTTATTTTATCTCCCCCAACCCCTGAGACAGGGCTTCTCTGTGTAACAGCTCTGGCTGTCCTGAAATATGCTCTGTAGACCAGCCTGACCTCAAACTCACAGAGATCTGTCTCCCGAGTGCTGGGATTAAAGGTGTGTGCCACCATGACTGGCTTTAGCTTCATTTTACTACAAATGAGATACAGTGTTTCAACTAGTGGCTGGAGCAGACCTAGGGGGGCTGGTACCAGCTCCCATCCCTGCTGTTAGACGGATGGGCACCAGTGCCTCTGCCGTCATTGCTCTCTTGTGTTCCGCCAACCCCTCTGATGGAGAGAATGTGGACTCAGAGATGAGTAACAACACCACAAGGAAGTCAAGCCAGTGAGGGGTATGGATATTGAGAGCCTCGGGAACTGGACCCGTCAGCCAGGCAAAGTTTCCTGGGGTAACTTGCAGGATCCAGGGGTCTGTGTATGCCCAGGATCCTAAATCCCCAAACTACCCAGCTAGATCAAGCTGGCCTCCTTCTTTTGATCAGAGGCCCAAGAGGAACTTGGATCTCCAAGACCACACCCCCAGCCCCCGTGTTGGTCTGGCATCCCTGGAAGGAAGCACCTGATAAGGCAAACCCAGGAGGTCTGCGTGTGGTGGAGGAGGCTGGTACCCAGGCTGGGTTGGAGAGAAGGAAGCGTCATCCTGCTAACCCGTCCCTGGCTTGAGCCCTGTGTAGCGAGCGTACCTCCTCCTGCAGGCTGTGGCAGCGTGAGGCAGCCAGCTCCTTCTCCCGAAGTGCGTCGCTGTACTGCATTGACAGGTTCAGCATCTCATCCTTCAGCTTCAGGACGTCGTGGAAGTGGGCACTGACCTCACGCTTCATGCGGCTATGGTCAGCCTCCAGCTGGCGCAGGCCCTCTGCACGGGCCTCAGCCGAGCCCAGGCGCTCCTTTAGCTGCTGGCATCTCCGAAGCAATACCTCCTTCTGTGCTTTCTCTTGGGCCAGCTCTTCTTGCAGGCTGCTGATGGCCCCAGCTAGGCACTCAGTCAGCTTGGAAGTCTCCATGAGACCTGCGGGTGGGTGGTGGTCATGCTCTCTGTCACCCTGCCCTCCTTACTCAATCCCCAGTGTCTTCTGTCTGTTGGCCAGACCCTTGCAAGCCAACGGTTCTACCCTGTTGGTCTCTCTGAAAGCCTCCTGCTTTTTTGGACTCCATATGTTTGGTTATGATTTGGACTGCCCTTCTAGGCTTTCCCACAAGACCCCGCCCTTCTCATCGAGCTACCCTTGTAGGCTGATTGCACTCAAAGCTGGCAGTTTCCATGGGACGCCAAGGAAGATACAGCATAGACACAAATCTGCCTGATGAACTCACGAATGCGTCTGTCACACCAAACCAGAACAGATGGTTTCTTGGCTGCTGTTTTGAGTTCCCAAATTTTTAACAGGAAAAAAAAAAAAAAAAGGCCAGAGACTGACAGCTCCTGGATGGGACAATATGTCCCACCATGCAGGCCATCAGCTCCTGGAAGGGACGATATGTCCCACCATGCAGGCTAACTCATTGCGTGACTGTGCACCTGCAGAAGTTGGGAAGAGAGATGCTGGGCTTCCTCTTAGGCAGAGTAAAGGTCAGCTTTCACTCCTGGAATGTATGGCTTCAAAGCATACAATGTCCCTGGCTTCCCCATCCTCTCCCAGTGCAGCGAGCTGGGAGAGTGCTGGGCCCAGGGCCAGAGGCCCCCGCCTGGGGGAAAATGCTGTGCAACAGCACCCTGATCTGCTCTCACCGCTGAAGGTGCTGAAGTCGATGTCAGGCTGCAGCCCGGTGACCAGGGTGTAGACATCAGGGTTATGGAACTTCAGGCTTTCCAGAAAGGCGATGGCCCCGTTCTTCCCTCGGGTCTTCAGCAGATCCAGCAAGTGCCCTTGGGAGAGAGAGCCAGCCTGAGCCACCAAAGGGTGTGGAGAGCCTTGTCCCTCTGGGGGGTTGAGTGCTCTGGGATCCCTGGTGGAGAGGCAGGCGGCCTTCACTGCTCTCACGGGCTCTGTACACTACCTTTACTCATGCATCATCAACTCGAAGAAGCAAGATCCATGTTAGTTGGACCCCCCCATTAGGGGCAAGGACATGTTCTGCTATGAGCTGTGTGTAGAGGGACAATAGTCTTGCCATGCTGAGTCTCTCTCTCTCCCTCTCTCTCCCTCTGTGTGTGTGTGTGTGTGTGTGTGTGTGTGTGTGTGTGTGTGTGTAGGAAAAGGCACTCTTTTGGTGTTTCAGTGAGTGGCCCCAGAGAGTTTTAAGGCATCTCAAATGCAGAGCACAAATCCCACTTTTCTTAGCTGGAGTTAGTAGCTCAGGTCAATGTCTCCTATACTTGAGATCCACGCACATCCATTATGACACTGATCATTGCCACCAGCTGCCTGGCTTCCACGGCCTCCTTTTGCAGCTAATATTTTGTGAACAGTCGCACACAGGTGAGGAACTACTAGAACAAATTCCAGACAACTAGCCCAAAAGATAGGCCATATCCCCCAAAACTTCCTGTGCTGCTTGGGTGTCCTCAGCCCAGTAAACCAGAGTAGGGAGCTGCTTTGAGGGATTGTCTCCATTAGACTGGCTGGAATGCAAGTCTGTGGGGCGTTTTCTTGACTGATGCTGGACATAGAAGGACCTAGAACATTATGGGCAGTGCCACCTCTGGGCGGGGGGTCCTGGGTGTGTAAGAAAGCACGGAAAAGAAAGCCAATGAATGCCATCCTTCATGGCTTCTGCTTTAGTCCCTGCCCTGACTTCCTCAATGATAGATAGTGGTTGGGAAGTGTAAGCCAAAAAAATCCCTTTCCTCCCCAAGCGGCTTTTGGTTGTGGTATTTATCACCCCAACGAAAGCTAACTAAGATGGTGCCTGTGTGCATTTTTCCCTTTGGAGAGAGGATCTTTGCAGATATAATGAAGCGAAAGATCTCAAGGTAAGAAGGAAAGACTATCCTGGGGCTGGGGATGCAGCTCAGATGGTCCCATGCTTACGCAGCGTGAGTGCTGCTGGCACACACCTGTCCTCCTAGAAGAGACAGACGGATTGCAAGTTCAAAGTCATCCTCGGCTACATAGCAAGTTCAAGGGCACATGAGACAGTGTCTCGGTCAAAAAATTAAATTTAAAAATTAATAGAAAATGGAGATAAAGCGGCCCATATTCCAATTATAAGTATGCTTACAGAGAGGAGAAGAGGAAAACACAGGAAAGGGGCACATGAAGGTGGGGGCAGAGTCGGAGCGATGGGACCGTGTGCCAGAAGTTTCCTGGAGCCACCTAGAGCTGAGAGGCAAGAAGAGTCCCCACAGAGCCTGCAGTGGGACCATGGCTCTGTCCATACAACACGCGAGACCTCTGGGCTGCAGAACTGAGAGAATGCACCCTCAGCAGTAGAGACGGAAATCAGGGCCTTGTACACATGAGCTATGTGCTCTACCGCTGAGCCACAACCCAATCCCACCACCGTCCTTCTAACTTATGCTTGTGGTAGTGAGCCTGGCGTTTAACGGCTGAGCCATCTCTCCAGCCCTACCTCTGTCCTTTTAAACAACACTGATTATAGCCCTTTGCTGGAACTTGGTTAGGGGACTAACTCGGTCTCCCAAAAGCTGGGAGCTTGCTGCCATTGGTGCTTTTGCTGTGGAAGTTGTCTTGAGATAGGGCCTCACATAGCCCGGGCTGCCTAGGACTTGCTGAAGATGGCCTCAAACCTCTGATCCTCCTGCTTCTTCAGGTACACACCAGAATGTTTGGCCTATGTCCCCATAACTGGAACCTAGCAAGTTCTTGGTGGATGCTGGTGAAGTTTCTACCAACAGATCCACACACCCTTCCCTTTTGATAGGGCCTGGCACTGTAGTCCAGGCTGGCCTTGAATTTGTAGCAATCCCCTGTAGTGATGTTTCGTTTGTAATCTAAAGCTTGCCTGAAGATCAGAGTGCAGAGCTAAACCAGTACACACCTAGTTAAGAGCTAAGCCACTAGTTAGTTAGCCACACGCCTAGTTAAGAGCTAAGCCACTAGTTAGTTAGCCACACGCCTAGTTAAGAGCTAAGCCACTAGTTAGCCACATACACTAGGCCACTTGTTAGCCACAGAGGACAGGCAGAGGTGGCCACACCTTTAATCCTAGCGCTTGGGAGACAGGGATCTCTGTGAGTTCAAGGCCACCCTGGGCTACATGAGAGTGAATCAGTCTGGAAGAGAAACAGAGCTCACACCTTTGATCCCAGCACTTGGGAGATGTAAGGCAGGAGCTCAGTGCAGTCTTGGGGCAGTCTGTTTGGTGGAGAGCACTGCAGCCTGCAGTCACACTGAGGACAGGACCCCCCCCCTTTGCTCTGAGCCTTCCCAGAACTCTCTAGTGGCTGTCTGCTTTGCTTTTCTGATCTTCACCTTGAACCCCAATATCTGTCTCTGAGTTTTTATCAATTGTGCTACAATCCCCCTGCCTCAGCCACTTGAAATGATGAGATGGCAGGCATGAGGCATCCTTAGTGTTGAAGTCCTCCTTCCCTCACCATTGCTGCGACATCAGCCTTGTTGCACTGCTGGGCCGGAAGATGCCAGCTGTAACCCAGGTGACTCAGGGAGAGGCTAACGGCTACGGACTCACCAACTCTCATGGCGCTGTTGGTGAAGCGGGGGCTGTGGAGGACCTCCTCCTCATCCAGCTGGCCCAGCACCTTGGCCTGGCGCAGGTACGGCGTGAGGCGGCTGGGGCAGATGCTCTGCACGATTTTGCAGCGATGACTCTCCAGCATGTCCCAGAGCATCTCCTCCTCAAGGGTGGTCAGCGTGGAATCCATGCGGCACAGTTCTGCCATACCTGGACTCTGACACGGCGGGATGCAGGGCATTCAAACGCTGGGCTTGGGCTTTGGAGGCCAGGGAGTTTTCTGCTCCAAACCACTGGCATAGAAACAACATCCTAGGCTCACTTCCCACCCCTATCCCCATCCCTGGTCCTCCACCTCAGGCAGGCAGCAGGGTTCACCTGGTGTCAGAAACCACATTTGCTGCTCATGGATTTCATTAACCCAAGAAGACGGTAGTGGAAATCAGGTCAGGGGCTGGGAGCAAAGCTTAGTATTCACCCAGCATTGCTGAGATGCTGGGTGCCAGGGTTCACCCTCAGTACCGCATGCACACGCGCGCTCACGTGTGTACACACACACACACACACACACACACACACACACACACACACACACACACACACGGAGGGGGGTATTAAAGTCGAGAGACTGTCCTGGAGTAAACTTTAGAGTTTGGTTGCCGTGCGTGCGTGGCAGCTGGCAACGCTGCCACTGTTCTAAGGGCAGAAAGGGTCAGGTGGGGAGCAGCTGTGGAGTGCTCCTGGCCAGGACTGAACGGTCAGTCAGGAGTCGGGGCTGGATCACGGTGGCTGTGTAAAGACAAGGCGCATTACAGCCTGGATCTTATTAAACTAACAAACAAACACCGCTGCCTTCAGACCGACCAGGGGGCTGAAAAGGGCTCCCGCATCTTTAGTCATTTTACAGTGACTGCTACAGTGTCTGCCATTGCTGGCTTCTGACTCTGGGGAACATCAAGCCACTTAGCACCATCCCCTAAAACCGGCTGCTCTGGTGATGCTCAGGTGGGCTACTCCAGGTTTCCACGTCACACACACAGCCCTGCCAACATCCTCGTACATCTCTGAGCATGGGGGGGGGGGCGGTGGCCCCAGGACCACAAATTCCTGTGGTTTGATTATTTTCATTTGTCTTAATGGGATGGGCCAGTTGGTGCTGAGTATCTCATGAGGAGGAGCTCTGAGCTTAAAGTTGCCTAGCAACCATAGTAAGACAACCTTTGTGTTTACACCAGACAGAACGTGATGGATGGCTGGAGTACCCTGTCCTCACAAACGGCGCCCATTCCACCTGGGACAGCCAGCCTTGGTCACTGGAGGAGGAAGCCAGCTGGACAGCAATGTGCATCTCTCTGTTTCCTGTCTGTGGGTGCAGTGTGGACAGCTCCTGCTGGTCATGCCTTCTACACCCTGACAAGACTGTTCCCCACAACCTTGAGCCCAAATAACTCGTTTCTTCACAGCAGCCAGAGGAACGGCTAATAAACCATGCCAGGACCCCAGACTCCAGCAAGTTACTCACCAGAGGGCCCAGAGTTGCTTCTGTGGGGCCTCCTTGCAGCTTGCTGGAATCTGGTGTCTCTCAGCCCGGCTGGTGAGCTGCCAACGGCCCTTTCTCCACAGGCTGTAGCGGGGCAGGGCCAGGCAGGAAGGAGCGTGAAGTTACTTCAAACCATGTGATCTGCTCCAAAATTCAGTCTGAGCTGCTCCAAAGGCTGAAGGCAAGAGGGAAGAGAAACAATAAAAGACTGAGTTCATTCCAGAAATTGCTGCAGACACCTCTGGTGTTCTTGGAGGAAGCAGGCTCTGGGTGGAGTCAGACTTAGAGCCTCGGAGACACCAGAGGGAGGTGGCAGGTGTCATTGCTACCCCCTGTTTACAGGGCAGTCAGGGGCAGCCTCCATGAATGCCCATCCCCAGAACTTCCTCATGCAGAGAGAACTTTGGAGACAGAGAGAGCAGGTGGGCAGGCCAGAGCCATCACGAGGAAGAGGGTCACAAGGGGATGAGCAGAGAGCAGTCAGGAGCTCCCACGAGCCCCAGCAGCGCATGCCTGGTTTCCTGTTGACAGCTGACCCTAGGTGTTCTAAGCCACGTCCCCCAGAGGACCTGTGCTTGCTGGAAGGAGTCTTCACAGATAGAGTCAGGGAGCTCACTAGAGTGACTGGTGTCCCCTTTCAGGGAGTCCGGGTGGGGGCTTAGGGTATCAAAGCCAAGCTGCCAGTGAGAGTTCTAGCAAGACAGAGATTTGGAAAGGCATGGGGCAGACATGGCTGGGTTTGGAGGACAGGAGGACCTGTAGTTTGGAGACACTGTCTGCACCATACTAAACACACAGGGCTAGGGGGGTTGAAATATCCAGGCCCTGGGGTGCCTGGCCCTTTGTCATCATCATACCAATCATGGACACATCCCGAAGGGCTCTTATGGACCCAACATTTGCATAGCAAAGCCTGTAGTCCCAGCACTTAGGAGGCAGAGGCAGGTAGAGCTCTGTGAGTTCAAGGCCAGCCTGGCCTACATAGCAAGTCCCAGGTCAGCCACGAGTGACATAGTAAAACCTTGTCAAAAAAAAAAAAAAAAAAAAAAAGTGAAAATACATTACATTAAAAAGAATAAAAGAAAGGGAAATAGAATAAAAGAAAAGGGAAGAAGGAAAGAAGGGCGGGAGGGAGGGAGGGAGGGAGGGAGGGAGGGAGGGAGGCAGGGAGGGAGGGAGGGAGGGCGGGAGGAGGAAATTGAGCTGGGCATGCAGCTCGGGTGGTAGAGCACTGGCCTTCTGTGCACTACACACTGAGCCCTGGGTTCACTTCCCAGCATGGCCCAGGTGTTGTGTCATTTGCTTCTGATGCCGGCACCCTCAGTGGTGTAAGAGATAAATGAAATGTTCAGAGTCATCAGCTGCATATCAAGTTCAATGCCAGCTTGGGCTACATGAGACACTGTCTCAAAATTTAGTTAAAAACTTAATATAAAAAAAGAAAATTGCAGATAATAAAAAATAATACAAACAATCATCAATGCTTAAAAAGAAAGAAAGAAAGAAAATTTCTGGGTGGCAGTGGTGATGCATGCCTTTTGATCCCAGCACTTGGAAGACAGAGTTTGAGACTAGCCTGCCTGGTCTACAAAGAAATTCCAGGACAATCAGGGCTGTTACATAGAGAAACCCTGTCTGGAAAAATGAAGAGGAAGAGGAGGAAGGATAGATGGATGATAGAAAGATCTCAGAGCTTCTCACCCTATGCTGATCCCACTTTGTTCTCCAGCCCCTGACGTGGTCCAGGAAGAGGGTGGGGCTTGAGGCGTCCCCTCCTGTGATCTGGCCTGTCCTACCAATCTGGAGCTAGGGGATACTGTCTTCAGGGTGTGGGACACCCCCCACTTCTGTTCCCCTTATTCTCTTCCTGCCCTCCTGTCCTCCACCTTTTCCCTCCCTTCCCTTTCCCTTCCTCTCTCTTCCTCCACACCCTTCCCCTTCTCTTCCTAGGGAGTGTCTTCATCAGCTTCCATCACTTGCCTGTTCAGAGCCCCACTCAAGCCTGGTTCCTCTTGTGCCAGTCCCTGACCTCTGTGTGTGGGTCCTCAGCACTCTGGTCGCCAGCCTCTCAGATCCCTTCACTTGATGTCACTGCCCAGGACTACCTGCATTGTGTCTGGGGAGTCCCCCTTACCCGTTCTTAGATGCCAGGAGCATGAGTGAGCACAGCTACCTCACATGTCAGTGACACATGCCACATGTCAATCAAGGGCAGATGATGACAGCGCGGACTGGGGTAGAGTCCTGGAGGCCCTCTACTGAGACCTTGCCAAAATGCACGCAGAATAGTTTTAAAATTGTCTAAAGGGGTGGGGGCCGAGGTAGACAGCTCAGCAGGTAAAGGAAGGCTTTGCCGCTAAGCCTGATGACCTGAGTTCGATCCCTGGGACCCACTAGTTGGCTCTCTCACTCCAACGATTTTAACGTGAGGAAAGATTTGGGGAGAGCCCTGAAAGCAGCCCAGGGCGCCTCAGTGCCAGGAGGAGAGGGTCCCAGGGCAGAGGGGGTTGGGTTGCCACCGTCGTGCTCTATGCCCACCCAAGGAGCAGGAGCACAGCGGGTCGTATCCGTATCCGCACAGCGCACCTCACGCCCCATGCACGTCAGCAGTCACCACCCAGAGAGCCATGCTGCCGTCATGGGAGATGGAAGCATACCGGGTAACAGGAGATGGAGAAAGTGGAGAAGGTTCTGGAAAAGCCACAAGAAAGGAGATGGTTGCCCAGAACTGCCCCAGTCAGGAAGATGTCACTGTTGGGACAGGATTCCTCCCTTCCCACACAGTACAGAGGGCTGGGGCGTGTTTCCCCAGGTCCAGGGATATCCACCTAGATAAACACAGAGCTTGACCCCACCTGAGCTGCTGAGGTAGACACTGTAGGCGTCCCTGAACTGTGACCTTCCCCTGGCAGGATCAGCAGCCCTGCAATTAAATCGGCATCAAATGGCCCCCAAAACAAGAGCTCGTGGGATATTAATTTATTTGCAACAAGCCATGTTGTGGCGTTCCCCCCATGCGTCATTAATCGGGACTCAGGATGCCAGCAGATGCCAACAGCCACACTCTAGCCTGCAGCGGAAACGTGGGTGCTACAGGCTCCTGGGTCTGCAGGAGAACAGGGGTTGCTGATGTCTGTGATAGCCTGGAACCCTCGGGACTGGGTCCCAGTGGCCACAGTGGTGCTGGGAGCCTTAGCTACTATGATTGTCCCCACCTCCTCTTCCCTGGTGGGTGAGCCACCTTTGAGCTGACCCTGCCACTGTGAATTGGAAAGTCACTGCAAACTCTAGTTCTGTCCTAGGTCTCTGGCCCCAAAGCCGGTCCAGGATGAAGGTGTAAGTGGATTAAACCAGCGGTCCCTCCGGGCCACTCTAGGTGGCCGCCGCCCATCAGTGTGTGGAGAGCAAGGCAGAGTTTGCCAGGCGGCAGTGCGAGGCTGCAACCCAGAACTTGAGAAGTGGAAGCTGGAGGAGTGGGAATTCTAGGCCAGCCTGGGCTACACAGCAAGTGTGTGCCAATCTGGGTTACTGGAAACCCTGTCACAAAACAAAAATGAAAACGAAACACAGCAAAAACCCAAATCAGAACAGCTAAGCTTGGGCCTGGGGTGCAGCTCAGTGGTAGAGCACTGAGTGTTTGTGAGACACACACACACACACACACACACACACACACACACACACACACACACACACACACACAGGAGCTGGGTGTGGTCCCAGATGCTTGGGAAGCCCCATCAGCTTGAGCGTTGGAGGCCAGCCCGGGCAGCAGAGCAAGTCTTAATCTCAGAAAACAAACAGAAAGTAGGGCTGTGTTTACAATTCAGGTTAGATCGCGGTGCGTTCTACTGAGAAGGAAAACCTGCCCCAGACCTGGCACCCTCTCAGGAGCCTGAACCCCCAAAACCTTCTCACGATGCCCAACGCTAGGGTAGTCGTCCTGCACGCACCCTCCTCCTCTTAGGAGACTTCCCTGTCAGCCTCCTCAGACCCCAGGACTCTGCCTCCTTATTTGTCTGGTATGAGAACACACACACACACACACACACACACACACACACACACACACACACACAGTCTCTCTCTCTCTTTCTCTCTGACAACACACACACCACACCCACATTGATCTCTCTCATTCACATACACACACTCTTTTTCTTACAAACACACACACATACACACACACCTCTCATACATGAGCACATGTGTGCACACACATACACACTCTTACACATAAGCACATGCGCACACACCACACACATCTCTCACATACTCTCTCTCTGACACACACACCACACCACCCACCACACACAAACATACTCTCTCTTATGGAGGATACACACACTGTCTCTCATGCACACACACACCACACCACACACACACACACATACACACACACATACACACTCATGCACACACACCGCACCACAAACACAATCATCACATCTCTCACATACACACACTCTCTCATGCATGAGCACATGTGTACACACACACATACACACTCTTACACTTCAGTGCATACACATATACACACTCATGTGCACACCACACACACAAAATTTCTCTCCCATACACACTCATGAGCATACACACACACACAGACACACACACACAATCTCTCTCTCTCTCTCACACACACACACACACACAATCTCTCTCTCACATACACACACACATACAATCTCTCTCTCTCTCTCACACACACACACACACTCTCTCTCTCTCTCACACACACACACTCTCTCTCTCTCTCACACACACACACTCTCTCTCTCTCTCTCACACACACACACACACTCTCTCACACACACACACACACACACGCACACACACACACACTCTCTCTCACACACACACACACTCTCTCTCTCTCTCACACACACACACACACTCTCTCTCTCTCACACACACACACACTCACACACACACGCACACACACTCACACACACACACACTCTCTCTCTCACACACACACACACTCTCTCTCTCTCACACACACACATATACAATCTCTCTCTCTCACACACACACACTCTCTCTCTCTCTCTCTCACACACACACACACACAATCTCTCTCTCTCACACACACACACACACACACTCTCTCTCTCTCTCACACACACACACACACTCTCTCTCTCTCTCTCTCTCTCTCTCTCACACACACACACACACACACACACACCCCAGTCTGGACAGGAGGTTAGAACATACAGCTGACAAATGTGATGGCCAAGGAAAGGAGAGAGGGGCCACCAAGCACAGAAGGGTGAATGGACATTTGTATCCGTCTGCTCAAACCCAATCTCCCAGTGCCAGGAATACGGGTGGGAATCTCCTCCACTGATGGATAACAGGCCTGACTCACTGCACCTCTACCTCCAGACACCCACTTCCCCCTTCATTCAAGTCCAGTAACCAGGAGGAGTGACTATAAACCCCAGCGTCCCAGCATCCCTTCCACCTGTCTGGCCCCTGTGGCTCTATGGCAGCCAGAGGATGTTCCAGTACTTTAACCAAGCAGGGTGAGACAGGTTATTCTCCCCCACAAACCAGGCACCACTTCCACTCCTAATGAGGGAGATGATGGCCCCTCTTGCCACAAAACAGCTGGGGCCCTGTGCTGACCTGTCCATTGTCCTGATTGGTTCACAGTTCCCTCTGGCATGCTGACAGAGTCCACACTAGCCGTCCTCTCTTGTAGCAGCAATGGTCGGAGACTCGGTCTCAGGCTGGGCTGAACAGCAACTCAGAGCAGGTTAGACGGGCACGGTCATCTGGAGTCAGCCCACAGAAGCAGAGTCTTATATACCCGGCTCTCACACACAGACATACACAAGGGGCCAGCGTGGTCCCTCCTCCTGTGTCTGATTGGCTGGTGTGAGAGTCACCATTGCCCGTTGAGAAATGCCAGGCATCTGGTCCCCCCACCTAAAGCAGTGACTGAGGGTGTGGTGGTGGCCAGGAGAATCCACCCTCCGGTGTGCAGTCAGCCCAGTCCATCGGCCTCGACTCTTGGAAAGAACCTAGGACGGCTAAGAGGACTGGGGGCCGTCCTGGTCCCACCATCAATTATAGGGATTACATAAGCGACTCTAACAGGCCCATCAAAGGCCAACACTTCACAAGTAGACTTAGGTTGTGGTAAAAGCCTCGATGCACCTATTTCTACATCCATAGTCCTTCCTCCCGGGCCACACTGCCAGCATCAAACACAGCAGGCAGTGGCACCCTTTGGGATCTTAAGTGGGCCCTGAGCACTGCCTTTGGTGTGAAGCCACTCGGGTGCACGGGCCCAGTCTACAGTGCCTGTGAGGCTCCTGCTAAAGTAAGGCTCTCACCTCCCTGAGGCGCGCAGGCCTCCGCCCGGGTCTGTGGTTCCAGGCTCACTCCTACCCCAGCTTTCCCACCTGCTGTCTCTGCTGCCAAGAACTTCCCCTCAGCGCCTTCGGATGCCACCCAAGGCCCAGCTTCCCTTATAAAGGCCCTTCTGGGCCTTTCTGTTTTAAACTGTACACTTCTCATCTGGACCCTCCCTTCCCCTTGGCCTGTTTCATTTCTCTCTGTTGGACTTGTCCGCCCCATCTATCTTGCAGTCTGGTTTTTTTTTTTTTTTTTTTTTTTTTGCCTACCCCATGGCATGTGACAATTCTCGTCTTTCTTGTTCTCTGTTCAGCCCCACCCCTAGGACAGTTGCATAAATATTGCCTGGGTGAATGATAAAACTGTGCCCGTCTCTCAGGTTCCGATCAGAGTGGGAGGCTGTTCTCAGTCCCCTGTCTGGCTGGGAGGACCTCAGGAGTTTTCATCTGGACAGATGGAAACTGGTCTCCCAGGTCACAGGTAGGAGAAGGCCACAGCCACTCTGCCAGGGTCACAGGTTCAAACAGGGTGAGAGCATCCATCGCCAGCTTTTGGGCCAGTTGTTGAGTCCCTGGCCTCAGGCTTCTCACGTCTCCACCTGAAATGCCCCTGCCTCGTGGTAGGAAGGATCGCCTCACCAAGGCCCATGCTAGAAAGCTCTAGATAGTTCTAGAAAATCCAGAGAAGTGTTGCCATGCCAAGTGAAAGAGGGAGCCACTGAGTGTCTGGTCTAAAATACAGAGGCCAGGCATGATGGCGTGTGCCTGTAGTCCCAGCACCGAGGAGGCTGAGTCAGGAGGAACCTGGGTTCCAGACCAGCCTGGCAGGGGGTGGAGGGTGGGGTGGGGGACACGGGAGCTCAAATGCATGCCCAACCAGGCATGCCTAGTGTGGTAGTGCAGCCTGTAACCCTGGTCCTCAGGAGGCAGAGGCAGGAGAATCATTCTATGTTTAAAGCAGTTCTTAGCTTCCTACTGAGTTCTAGACCAGCCATGCCTAGAGTGGTGCCATGACAGAGTACTGACCTCTTATTCAGTTCAGGGAGTTGACACTGGAAATGTGCAAAATGCCACTGGGCCGTCCACTTTAATCTACTCATTTCACTGGTGTGTGGTGTGAATTTCACTGGGTTTTTTGTTTGCTTACTTTTTTGTTTTTGTTTTGTTTTGGTTTTTTTTGTTTTGTTTTTTTTTTGTTTTGTTTTTTAGAGACAGAGTTTCTCAGTGTAAAAGCCCTGGCTGTCCTGGAATTCACTCTGTAGACCAGGCTGGCCTCAAACTCACAGAGACCCTCCTGCCTCTGCCTCCCGAGTGCTCAGATTAGAGGTGTGCGCCACCACCACCCGGTGAATTTCGCCAGTTTTAAGGAAGGAAATTCTCATCAGCAGGTATGAGCTGCCTGATTGGGTGGCCAGCTCTCAAGCACCACGTGGAGCTTCAGGTGGCAGGGCTGAGTTCTGCCTGCTTCGTGGAAAGGGCTTCCTGCCCCGCCCCACCCCGCCCCGCCCTGCCTTGGTGCACTCCCTGTGTTGGCACCCAGTGTGGGGCAGGGAGTCGGGAGTAGGGTGCACCCTGCCTGCTCAGACCTCTGCTGAGTGTTGCGAAACGGTTGATAATGTGTTGGAAGAGTCCTGAAATCCTCTTGCCCATGAGCAGTGAGCGAGAAGATACACAACTCTCAGTGTTGGTGACAAGCCAGTCCTTGGAGTAACCCTGCCTGGATGCTCTTCTGCCTGCCCAGCTATTTTGCAGGCACTGGTGTGTCCGATCTTTCCTCTCCCAGGGCCTTCCACGTGTCCAGTCCCTCCACGTCCACTCGTGCTAGCATGATTCCAAAGCTCACTGGAGCCTCCCTGACCTCTGAAACACCGCTGGAAAATTCAACATTCCCAGAGTTGCCCTCTGGCTGGCATGGGGTCAGCTTCTGTCCCTTGTCCTTACTGATCACCACCACTATAGGCCATGTAGTCAAGGCTCCAGCTGCTCTCAGACAGCCCCACCCACCTTGAGTGCTGCTGTCCCTGGAAGTGACATCCAGTTGCAATCCTAAGCAACACCAGGGTGCTCTGAAGGACAAGGGTGAGTAAGGCACGATTCTGCCCCTCACTCCTGCTCTCTCGGGAGCTCCTGAGTCTAAAGAGGTGGAGTGTTTCTTTTCATGTTTTCTTCTCTGTTTCTTCCAGACTTTTACTTTGTTATTTTGTGACAAGTCTTTATTTGTAGCTCTGGCTGGCCTAGAACTCAGTAGGAAGCTAAGAACTGCTTTAAACATAGAATGATTCTCCTGCCTCCGCCTCCTGAGGACCAGGGTTACAGGCTGCACTACCACACTAGGCATGCTTGGTTGTGCATACATTCGAGCTCCCCTGTCCCCCACCCCACCCTCCACCCCCTGCCAGGCTGGTCTGGAACCCAGGTTCCTCCTGACTCAGCCTCCTCGGTGCTGGGACTACAGGCACACGCCATCATGCCTGGCCTCTGTATTTTAGACCAGACACTCAGTGGCTCCCTCTTTCACTTGGCATGGCAACACTTCTCTGGATTTTCTAGAACTATCTAGAGCTTTTTAGCATGGGCCTTGGTGAGGCGATCCTTCCTACCACGAGGCAGGGGCATTTCAGGTGGAGACGTGAGAAGCCTGAGGCCAGGGACTCAACAACTGGCCCAAAAGCTGGCGATGGATGCTCTCACCCTGTTTGAACCTGTGACCCTGGCAGAGTGGCTGTGGCCTTCTCCTACCTGTGACCTGGGAGACCAGTTTCCATCTGTCCAGATGAAAACTCCTGAGGTCCTCCCAGCCAGACAGGGGACTGAGAACAGCCTCCCACCATGATTGGCATCTGTATCAGTGGGAACCAGGTGACCAAGGAAGCTTCTTCACCCGGACGATATTCAAACAGCTGTTCTAAGCTGGTTCCACAACATTTTCCTCACCCCTCTACCACAAAGGGAAACCCCGTGCCACAACCCCTGCTGTACCCCTTACTTATCCCTAGCACAAGGCCCCATGGTCTCCCATCTCATGACCCAGAAATCTTTGTAATCCTGAGGGCCCCACCCAGCCCTGCTGACTATCAGCTCTGTAAACTTCCATTTAAAATTTCCACAGTACCGGACAGCCGCCACAGCCACCACCCCCTCTTCAGAGGCTCAGTATCTCCTTCTCACCTCCCTATGTCAGCCCAGTCACCTTTCCAAACCAAGCATCAGAACCCATCCCCCAGCCCCGTCCCATCCGGAAGGGGTCTGGCGGTCACAGTCTGCAAGACCCTGCTGGATGTGGCCCTTCTCTTTTCTCCCTCCCCTCCAACTCACCCTGCCTCTGCTCATTCCTGCTGTCCTTCCTTTCACACTCCTTTCCCGGGCGTAACCATGGACACCTCCTCAAGTCAGCTGACATTTTCCTCCAGCCGCCAAGTAAAACCAGAAACTCGGTGACCTTTTCTACCCTGTCCCATTTTATTTACAACACAGTGACTATACGACATACAATTATCTTATTTGTTTATGAGTGTCATGGGTCTTGTTCTTCTCTGGAATAAACACCCAGTGAAGCTGGGGATGGCTCCTGTACTGCTGGGTGGGACCCTGTACCAGGTGGTGGGTGGGAACACTAGCAGGAAGCAATCCTTTGGGGACAAGTCTTTGGATGTCCTTTTGGATGTCCCCCGTGCAGTGACCGTGGCTGTGGACTCAGTGGATGGGGCTGCCTGAACCTCTCCCACCCCTGGGCAGGAGGAGACTCTGGATCTTACCCGTGACTCCTGTAGCCCGGTGGGTGCAGATGGGCTCCAAAGCAGAGTACTCTTTAGCATTGTCCCGTCTCCCCCAAAGCTCCTACCTCTGCCTGCCATGTTCCTGCTCTGCCGGACCATATCTGTGCTGCTCTTTCTTTCCCTGGATGTGAGGAGTGAGCAAGCTGGCAAGTGTTTACTTAGGTTAAGGAAACTGGGAAGCTAAGTAGATATACTGCTGCCCTTCTTAAATTAAGCACACCCCCCCCCAAATAAAATGGGTAGGCTTTGTGGTGCTAACGAGAAATCGTGCTGAGACCAAGAGTAATGCCTTTGTCACCAGGAGGATTCTTCCCATGAGAGGTCAAGGTGTCCAGGGCTCCAGGTACTATAAATACTCAGGATAAAGCCACTGTAATATAAACTCAGGGCTTGGCCAATCCTTCCCTTGCTGGAAATGTAGACTCAGGCTAGTTTTTCCATCAGTAAAACAGGCGAGACATATACCTGCACTCTCTCCATATAATGGTGATTGAGATTTGTAAGGATCACATTAATCACAGGGCGGTGGTGGCACTCGCTTTTAATCCCAGCACTCGGGAGGCAGAGGCAGGTGGATCTGTGTGAGTTCAAGATCAGCCTGGTCTACAGAGTTCCAGGACAGGATCCAAAGCAATACAGAGAAACACTGTCTCAAAAAACCAAACCAAAAAAGAATCACATTGACCCCTCAGCCTGAACACTGGAGTTATAGATTGTCAAGTAGGGCTGTCGGTTCTTGGCTTGCTATTTTACATGAACCAAGGGAGTTATTGTGCGTTCATGCCTGAGTGTGTGTGTGTGTGTGTGTGTGTGTGTGTGTGTGTGTGTGTGTGTGTGTGTGCACCACATGCATACAGGTGTTTTCAGAAGAGTGCCTTGGGTCCTCTGGAACTGGCTGTGAGTTGCCTGACACGGGTACCAGGAACTGAATTTGGGTCCTCTGAAAGAGCAGCCAGTGCTCTTAACCATGGAGCTATTTCTCCAGCCCTTCATAGTTTATTTTTATAAAGACGGTCTCCTCATGTAGCCCATTCTGTCTTCAAACTCTGGATGCTCCGGCATCCACCATTCACGTTCTGTGCCATTACCCTAGTATAAATTGTTGCTTTTAAGTAGATACTTACATATAAAATACAAAGTAACCAGCTGCCCGGAGGTGGCCCGCACCTTTAATCCCAGCAGTCGGGGAGACAGAGGCAGGCCGATCTCTGTGAGTTTGAGGCCAGCTTGGTCTACAGAGCAAGCGCCAGGATAGGCTCCAAAACTACACAGAGAAACCCTGTCTCGAGAAACAAAACAAAATAAAACAAACAAACAAACAAAAAACAAAAGAAAAGAAAAAAGAAAACCAACCAAAAAACAACCCCCCCCAAAAAAAAACCCAAAACCACAGAAACAATGTAACCATGTGGATCAGATGCTTTTACAAGGCAAGTGACAAAGGCGTGCTGTCCATCACTAACTAGATTAGATGCCGACAATTGTTAAAAACAAAATAAGGACACTGGGCAGTGGTGGCCACCCCTTTAGTCCCAGCACTCGGGAGGCAGAGGCAGGGTGATCTCTGTGAGTTCGAGGAGAGCCTGGTCTACACAGAGAGTTCCAGGACAGCCTCCAAAGCCACAGAGAAACCCTGTCTTGAAAAACAAAACAAAACAAAACAAAACAAAAAAGGGAGAGGTCTTCAAATTGTTTGGGTACTGTAAGATTCTACAGAAAGCAGGGGAGGTGGCTCATGGGCTAAGAGAGCTTGCTATGCATGCTTCACGACCTGAGTTTGAGCCTAGAACCCACATAAAGGTAGAAGGAAAGACCAATCTGACCTCTGCACCTACACTGTGGTATGGGCATTTCCACTTACACACATCACGTGAGCACACAAACAGACACAACATATTAAAAAAGGAAATGATGTGAGCATAGTGGCCCAATAGGAATACAATAAATTCTTTTCAGTCGTTACATCTGATGAAGAAACAGGTGAGATTAAACGGCATCTCAAACAGTATCCCTAAGCTATTATTAGACCCATTTCAACAGGCAATATGAAATGGAGACTTTACATTCTTTTCTTACAATGTCATTAAAATTCAGGTGTATTTTACATCAGAGATTGCAAAATTACCGCTGGAGTCTGTCTGGCAAAACGGCATGAGGGCATGGAATAAATCCTTGTGGAGTGAGGAGACATGAGAACTTGAGCTCACATTTTACTTAGTCTCAGAAGGGTGAGTGGCCAGCTAGGTCTATTTATTTATTTAT
This sequence comes from Cricetiscus sungorus, assembly GCA_030556225.1. Lineage (NCBI taxonomy): Eukaryota > Metazoa > Chordata > Mammalia > Rodentia > Cricetidae > Cricetiscus > Cricetiscus sungorus. The sequence continues at coordinate 94,105,850 of JANBXA010000069.1, read as the reverse complement.
TTATTTATTTATTTATTTATTTATTTATTTATTTATTTATTTATTTTTGGTTTTTCGAGACAGGATTGGAGGCTGTCCTGGAACTCGCTCTATAGACCAGGCTGGCCTCGACCTTAGAGATCCGCCTGCCGCTGCCTCCCTAATGCTGGGATTAAAGGCGTGCGCCCCCAACGCCCAGCACCAGCTAGATCTTTAATGGTCTGAGTAGTAACACTCACATTTGACAAATCTTGACAAACCAAAGCAGGAGCCAAGCTCTAAAGAGAAGGCGGCAATAACTTGTATTAACGTGCGTGGGTAATCTGCAACCCACAACTTCTCCAGAATAGCGCAACTTGCTTATAACTACTCTACATAAAACGATTTGCATTTTTACAGTAGCTCTCTAAAAACTTTATGTGTATATACACCATGACTGTGACCCCCACCCCAGGAGCTGGAGACTTGGGCTGCTGTGAGTCACATGAGCGTTGGGACAGAACTCTGGTTCTCTGGGGGGGCAACTAGTTTAGTCACCATCTTCCCTCAAAAGCTAAGTGCAAAGGAGTGTTTCCCAGGAACAGGCAGGCACGCCCATCTGCAGAGCCCCTGCCCCGCAGAGACCGGATCGCACGCCGGGTCCCGGGCACCGAGGCATTCTCGGGTGGGGTGGCGCCGAAGCGGCCCTTGCTCTCCGGGGAGAAATCAGCCACCCGCACGGATGCACCGACTCCTCCTCCCAGCGGGGTCTCCCGCGTCTCCCGGAGAGCGGAGGGAGCGCGCGCGCGCACGCACGCACGCGCGTGGTGGCGTTGCCACGGCAACGCAGGCGGGCGCGGGGGCGGAGAGAGGGCGGCCCCGCGGCGCCACGCCAGCCCCGCCCGCGGAGCGCTGGATCTCGCGAGAGCAGGAGCGGCGCCTGCGCCAGGCACCGCGCTCGCCCCTTCCGCCAGGCCGGGCGCCTCCCGCCTCTGCGGACGCTCTGTGCTGGCGTCACTTCCTCCTGGCCGGGCCGGCGGCGCGAGCTCTGCTTCCGGTCCGCGCTTCGGTTCGCGCTCACCGCTCCGTGGGGTCGGGATCATGGCGGCCACGGCCACGATGGCGACGTCGGGCTCCGCGCGGAAGCGGCTGCTCAAAGAGGAGGACATGACCAAAGTGGAGTTCGAGACCAGCGAGGAGGTGGACGTGACGCCCACGTTCGACACCATGGGCCTGCGAGAGGACCTGCTGCGCGGCATCTACGCCTACGGTGGGTCGCGGGCCGCGCGGCGCGGGAGGCCGGGGGTCGGGGCCCGGGAGGCCGCGGAGGCCGGGGGTCGGGGCCCGGGAGGCCGCGGAGGCCGCGGAGGCCGGGGGTCGGGGCCCGGGAGGCCGCGGAGGCCGCGGAGGCCGGGGGTCGGGGCCCGGGAGGCCGCGGAGGCCGGGGGTCGGGGCCCGGGAGGCCGCGTTAGGCCGGGCGGAGGACGTGCGACCCCGCTCGGGGCGCGGGGCCGGGTTCTCCCGGGCTGCGCTCAGCCAGGCTCTTCCCCGGCCTCTGCAGTAGCGGATAACCGAGAGCGTGCCTGTGAGGGGCCCCGAGCGAGCGAGCCTTTGTGGGGCGTGGGGGCTGTAGACCCGGTAGGTCCGTGCCCTGCGGAGTGTTCACCCCGTTAGGGAAGCGGAAAGCGAGGCAGAGGAGCTGCAGGCGGTGGGAAGGGCAAAGTGCGGCGCCGGGTGGGAGCGGACGGTCGGAAGAGACCGGGGACGCACAGAGCCACCAGGGCACAGGGGACGGCTGGCCCTGGCCACTTTCGGGAGGTGTGGTGAAGGAACGAAGCGTCTGGAATTGGTTCCTAAATGCATCGGGAAGCCGCCGCCGCCGCAGTCTGAAGCAAAGGCGGCGGAGTCGGTTTCAGAGTTTGAAAGTTTGTTCTGGTGTCTGGATTTGGAAGGAAGCGAGTTGGAAGAGGCGGTGGGACGGTGTGCAGACCGTAGGAGAGACGGCGGTATTACCACTACCGTGGAGCGGAGGGTCTGCTGGTGGCAGGCGGAGTGCGTGCCTGGCTCTTGAGTGAATAGTGGGTCATGTTGCTGGTATTTGCTTAGGTAGGAGCATTTGAGGGAGGGAGGAAGGGAGGCTGAGCTCTGTCTGCTTTTTTGTTAGTTTTTGTTTTTTTAGACCTGCGGAGGGGGGGTGTCTCTATGGTAGCCCTGGCTGTCCGGAACTCTTTGGAGACCAGGCTGGCCTCAAACTCAGACATTCATCTGCCTCTGTCTCCCAGATGGTATTTTTGTTTGTTTTTGTTTTTCCAAGACAGCATTTCTCTGTGTAGCTTTGTAGTCCAGGCTGGCCTGGAACTCACAGAGATCCTCCTGCCTCTGCCTTCCAGTGTCGGGATTAAAGGCTTGAGCCGCCCCGCCCCACCTGTTTTGTTAATTTGAAGCAGGGTCTTTATATATCCCTATCAGAACTGGAACTCACTATATAGACCAGCGAAGATGGGTCTTCCCACTTTAAATGTTACCCAGCTTGGTTTTTAGTTAATTCCAGTTGTAGTCAAATTGGCCACCAAGAATAACCATCCCAAATACTGTGTTGATCTGGGAAGTTGTGCTAGCTACATCTTTAAAAAGTGTAAAAACGAACTACAACTTTTTTGTGTAAGTTTTGTTTGCTTATTTGGAAAGTACTTGTCTTTTGTTGTTGTTTTTTGGTTTTTTTTTCCCCCTTGAGATAGTTTCATTGTATATCCCTGCCGTTCTAGAAACAGCTCTATAGACCAGGCTGGCCTTGAACTCACAGAGATCTGCCTGCCCCCCATCATGATTAAAGGCATGTGCCACTGACACCCATCTGTTTTATTATTTTTTTCCTTTTTTTGTTTTGTCACAAGATCTCTACATAGCTCTGACTGTCCTGTAACTGACTATGTGGACCAGTTGGCCTGGAATTCACAGATCCTGCCTCAGCCTTTGAGTGCTGGGGTTTAGGGAGTACACAACCTTGCCTAGTCTGTCTGGGGGTGGTGCCTAGATAACGGACTACATCCACGCCAGAGAGCAGCATGGGTGTCCCACATCTTGCCTGTGCAGGCTCGGGACCCTGGAGAGGACAATCAGCACGTGGATTTGGGTGCTTGCTAGGAGGAAAGGGCACTTCTGGATTCGTGATTTTATTGCAGAGGGGTTTTCTTGTTGCTGCGGCTGACCTGGAACTCCTGGTGCCCCTCCCTCTACCTTCCAAGTGTTGCTTTGTAGATGCTGTCTCCACAGGTGATCTCCCAGGCTAGTCTGTAAAGATGTGGCTTCACCGTGCATCCTGGGTTGCCTGGGGTTGGCAGTAAGAAGTGTGTGAGTGTCCCCAGGGAGTTTGTGCTGTGTGGTGTTGACGATGTCTTAGTGTGAGGGCTGAGTCTTTTTCCTCTTCCTCTCTGTGTTTACAGGTTTTGAGAAACCTTCAGCGATCCAGCAGCGTGCTATCAAGCAGATAATTAAGGGGAGAGATGTTATTGCACAGTAAGTTGTGGGTGCTCAGAGCCAGCTTGGGTTAGTGACACCACAGGGAGATGAGTGTGCCTTGTCACCTCTGCTCCTCTAGCTCAGCACTGACTTTCTCATCTAGAAAAAGCCCCCTGCTTTTTTTTTTTTTTAGCCGTGTGTGTTTTGGGGAGGTGCTTGGTGCTGTGGGTGATATCCAGGGCATTGTATATTCCACACAACTGCTCTACTACTGATGTATGTCCAAGCCCAGAGTGTAGATTTATGTAACATGCTCTTTTTTTATGTTCATTGGTGTAGTCCCTCCATGTGTGAGGGTGTCAGATCCCCTGGAACTGGAGTTACAGACAGGTGTGAGCTGCCATGTGGGTGCTGGGAACTGAACCTGAGTCCTCTGGAAGAGCAGCCGGTGCTCTCAACCCCTGAGCCATCTCTCAGCCCCAAGATATTTTAAAGTTATACTCCAAAATGTTAGGTGCCAGTTGCGTTGAAGGAAGAGAGACCTTTTCTGCCGCCTTCTGAAGTTCTTTTGTCCCTGATGCACAAGCCACATCACCATTTTCATCTGTATCGTTTACAGAGCTGTGTGTTTCCTGGGGCTGTGGTGATGGCTTGGTCATTTCCCAGGTTCGGTTCTTAGTTCCCACACTGACTCAGAGCTGCCTGTGGCTCCAGCTTCAGGGTGTCTGGCATCCTCTTTTGGGCTCTGAAAGTACCCTCACATGTGTGGCATTCAATCATGCAGAAGCATATGTAAAAATGGAAAGTTGTGACCTTGTACTTGGGTCTCATCTTTGTAGTTAAGATGCTGGGGTAAGAGGTAGGGACACAGCCAGGAGGTGGTGGCACACACCTTTAATCCCAGCATTTGGGAAGCAGAGGCATCTCTGGGTTTGAGGCCAGCCTGGTCTACAAAGCAAGTTCCAGGACAGCCAGAGCTACACAGAGAATCCCTGTCTTGAAAAAAAACCAACCTCACTTCCCCCAAAAGAGGGGGGTACGTCTAGAAAGAAGCTGCCCCAGTGTGCTGCCAGACCTTTGGAGCTCTGCTGAGGGTCCGGGGTCACCAGAGCAAGGACAGTGTCATTGGGTACCTTTCTCTGATAACTTCTCTTGTGCTTTCTTGAACAGATCTCAGTCTGGTACAGGCAAGACGGCCACCTTCAGCATTTCAGTCCTCCAGTGCTTGGATATCCAGGTGATTTACCTCTCAGAACAAACTCTCCTTAATCACAGGAGATGTCTATGCTGCTGCCAATGCTGTGTGAACAGAATATGGTTTTTAGGTAGGGTGTGGTTTTAGACCTTTAATCCCAGCCAACAGGAGGATCTTTGAGTATGAGGCCAGCATGCTCTTCATAGCTAATTCCAGGCCAGCCAAGGATACAAAGTAAGAGAGACCCTGTCTCAAAAAAAGTTGCAGGAAGAGCTGTGACTGTGTCACACTTTTGCTGGAGTTGCAGGCTGTTAGGAAAGAAAAAGAGCAGCAGAGCTAATTCAAGCTGGCGTCTGTAGTGGCCCAGAGCTTGCAGCAAGCTCTGTGGGCAGTATTGAGACCGGGGGTGAAGGCTCAGCTCGCTCAGCTGGACTTGGTTGGATACCAGGTTTTCACTCAAGCAGAATCTAGACTTTTCTATTTTTAAAAAAGGTGGGCATGAAAGCAGAGAGGGGACTATTTGTAAGACGCTGGAGGGAAGGAGTAAGAGAATGTGAAAATGTTACCAGAAAGCCCATTCTTCTGTTGATCACGTTTTTCTCCCCCCACCCCCCCTTTCTTTACCAGGTTAGAGAAACCCAAGCTTTGATCTTGGCTCCAACAAGAGAGTTGGCTGTACAGATTCAGAAGGTAAGAAATTAAAGATGGTGTCTCACTGGCAGAGTGCTCCCCAAAATGAATTTCATTTTCACAGAGGAAAGAGATCCTATAGTTTTATCATATGAATAAATGATACTTGGTCATTTCAAATTAGAGTGGGAATGACAGTTTAGATGTGTCTGGCCTTGGGCCTTGTGTGTAAACCTGTTTTGCTTTAGGGTCTGCTTGCTCTGGGGGACTACATGAATGTACAGTGTCACGCCTGCATCGGGGGCACCAATGTTGGCGAGGACATCCGGAAGCTGGACTATGGGCAGCACGTTGTGGCAGGCACACCGGGACGCGTCTTTGGTGAGCTTCTTGGTTGGGCACTGGGCTGTGGGTAGTGTCTGTGAGGTGTGCACGTGCCAGGTGGTGGGCCCTGCATCTGGGCCCCTGGTGGTGAGAGGTAGAGGCTCTACAGGCTCACAGGACCAATGCAAACAGCTCTTTGCTTAGAGCTGTGTGTAATTCTTTCCACATCTGATCACTAGATATGATTCGCCGTAGAAGTTTGAGGACCCGGGCTATCAAGATGTTGGTTTTGGATGAGGCTGATGAAATGTTGAACAAAGGTAAGGTGACCAGAATTTTCTGCTGAGATATTGTCAGTCTAAGTTTTCACAGTGAAGACTCTACCTCCTGGAGATGTGACAGTCCTTTCTTTGTGGAGTAACAAACTGTCTTAGGAGGTTTTGAAGCTAAAACTATTGTAATGTTTTCATGGCTAGTCTATGAGACCAGGCCCAGCTGGGGTGACAGTACTGTCTGCTCTGGTGCTGTACACTGCCTGGTTTTCAGCACAGACTGCCGAGTGGGTTTGAGGCGTAGCTTGTGGATCAGGATTAGGGTGTCTGCCTGTGAACTTGCTCTGACCACTGACCTCTGAAGACCGGGCAGTGTGGCTCTCCCAGTGATGGTCTTAAAGCCATGGCTGGGGTGGTCTTTGTCCCAGGTTTCAAGGAGCAGATCTACGATGTGTACAGGTACCTGCCCCCAGCCACTCAGGTGGTCCTCATCAGTGCCACGCTGCCCCATGAGATCCTGGAGATGACCAACAAGTTCATGACCGACCCCATCCGCATCTTGGTGAAGCGGTAAGGATGCTTGTCTTCTTCCCTTTGTGGAAGCTGGCTCTGAGGGTCCTCACCCTTTCCCATTTCCAAGTCTGAGCTCGATTGGTGCTCTGTATTCTGAGGAATGAGACTCCAGGTTGTGGAAGCTGGGAAAAGTTCAGGCAGTCCACGATCCAGCCCTCTGTGGTAGGATGTTGTGGCGGGCTGGGGCTCGCTTAGGGTGGCCTTGTCTCCGGTCCTGGTTTGAGGAGTCCTGTGAACGTTCGTGTGTTTGCAGTGATGAATTGACTCTGGAAGGCATCAAACAGTTCTTTGTGGCCGTGGAAAGAGAGGAATGGAAGTTCGATACTCTGTGTGATCTCTACGACACGCTGACCATCACCCAGGCCGTCATCTTCTGCAACACCAAGAGGAAGGTGTGCTCTTTGCTCTAGTGACCTCAGGGACTGCGTCGAGGTGGGCAGGGCTGGCCTGGGCGCTGGGTTCCTGTGTTGATGCAGCTGTAGACAATTTATTTTTTAGTTTTTTTGAGACAGGGATTCTCTGTATTGTTCTCTGGAACTCGCTCTGTAGACCAGGCTGGCCTCAAACTCAGAGAGATCCACCTGCCTCTGCCTCCCGAGTGCTGGGATGAAAGGCGTGCGCCACCACTGCCTGTCGAGCACATCTCTTGATCTGATTGTAGGTTGACTGGCTGACAGAGAAAATGAGAGAAGCAAACTTCACTGTGTCATCCATGCATGGAGACATGCCCCAGAAAGAGCGCGAGTCCATCATGAAGGAGTTCCGGTCAGGCGCCAGGTAGGCCTCTAGCAGCTTTGGCTCCTGTGTGCTGGCAGAGGGTGCTGTCCTCAGGGTTTCCGTGGCGTCTCCTGCTCTGAGTGGACGCTGCCCTGTGGAGCTGTTGGGTTAGTGGTGAGCTGTCGGAAGGAAGCTAACCATTGGGCTGCTTCTGCCTGCAGCTTCTCTGGATGCTTTTGTTTTGGTTTCAGCCGTTGGTCTTTGCGTCCTCTTGCCACCTGTAAACTATCTAGCCTCTGGTCTGCTTGCCTCATGCTGCTCTGGCCTTTTCCCTTCTTCCTGGCCCAGTTGAGGTGCAGCTCAAGGCAGCAAAGCCACACACAGCTGCTCTCGAGCTTCCCCTGGGAGGGATTCTCCTCTCCCTTAACCTGCAGTGGAAGCGGGGTCCACCTCCTTTCTAGTATCCATGGCAATAGGCGGTTTCTTATTAACAGGGTCTGTGTGCACCTCCTATGTTGCTTAGGACCAGGCATGTTTCAGTTGTGGTAGCATGTATGTCTCTGGCTTCTGTGTGGGCCGATGGCACCACTTGTGCAGAGCAGCTGCTGTGGGATGACCTTAACATTGAAAAATGACGTCGTCAGTAGGGTCCTGTTGTTCATAATAGGATTTTTGCTAAGCAAAAGTCCTGTTTTCCTGGAGGGGCTGACCCCCACATTTTAAGTAGTTGTTAACAGGTGTTCTGGTGGCGTGTGGGTGATGTGAGTGTTCAGGGCCCTGGGCCAGGCTGCTTAGAACTGCTGATCTGTTCTACCTTGTGGCTTTTTCTGCAGCCGAGTGCTCATTTCCACAGATGTCTGGGCCCGCGGCCTGGATGTCCCTCAGGTGTCCCTCATCATTAACTATGACCTGCCCAACAACAGAGAACTGTACATTCACAGGTGTGTGCCCACTATTTCCTTTGATTAAGACTGTTGGCCGTCATCTGTGTGACTATTAACTAACACATTTTACTCTAAAGGATCGGGAGATCAGGTCGATACGGCCGCAAAGGTGTGGCCATCAACTTTGTGAAGAATGATGACATCCGCATCCTCAGGGACATTGAGCAGTACTACTCCACCCAGATAGACGAAATGCCCATGAACGGCAAGTTGCTGGCTCTGCGGGGGGGCGGGGGAGGGGGGCAGCTTCCTTACTGCGGTTGGGAGGTGACATGTGGCATTGTTAATGTACCGTCTTCTCCCTCAGTGGCTGATCTGATCTGAAGCTGACACTGGCCCACTAAGGACCTGGATACAACAACGCCATTGTGAGCTCTTCCTTGGAAACAGGAAGCCTCTGTTTGATGGGTTTATATGAACTGTCTTCTCACAGCCCCTCAGAAAGACTCGGGTGCTGCCATGTTTTCTATCCCACATGTAAATAATCCAATGCTCTAAGCCTTTTACATTAAACATGGAGATTTTCCCATGAACTTGAGTGTAGATTTCTTGTGGTGTCACCAGCCTTCCTGGTATGGTCATGAGCAGACAGACCATTTCTCTCCCTAACCCCACATTATGGGCAGAATCCAACTTGAGACCTCTAAAATGAGAGTCAGATGGAAAACCCACAGTAGAAGTCAGAAGAAGTGTAGTGAGTTCAGGTTGGCGGAAGTTTCAGATGATAGCAAAGTGTGATGTGGCCGTGTCAGGACAGCGTATACAGACCGCACAAAGTAGGAAAGAGAAGGAAGGGCAAGCTGGAGGCAGCGGGAGGTGCGCGTGCCGTGGCCGCGTGCAGTTCAGGAAAGGCCTCTGGAGGTTAAGCTGTGGATGCTGCAGTTGTCATGTCACTCGGGAACCGGACCCTGCAGATGTGACTCAGCCAAGGCTCGGGGATGGAGAAGTCACCCTGGGGTTACCCACACACTCACGTCCTGTGAAGGTCAGGACCCTGACTGCATGAGCTTGGCAGGACACCAGGTAACGGCAGGGTCTGACAACAGCCCGCATGAGCAGAACAGCCGGAGCCTCTGACCCTGACCAGCCAGGTATGAGCCGATACTGAAGCCATCAACCCGGAAGTGTGTTCAGCCAGTGACAAAACGAGCATTGTGTAAAGGCTAAACTGCCCAGCTCAGAAGTAGCGGGAAGTTTGAACATCTGTTCGCTGGAAAGGACATGGGTGGCGTGTGAGCCTAGTGAGAGCTGCTTGGTGCTGGGCAGTCAGCAGTGTGAGCATCGTGGTGGGCACCTCCACACCTGCAGCCTGGGGGAGCAGCCTGGGCCGTGAGGGTCGCGGCTGTGACATGGCGTTCCGTTGGTGCTGGCTCATTGGGCCTGCGCTGGCTAGCGAGTGTCATCCCCTCGGTCACTCACCATTCCTTGTGCACCCCTCCCTGAAACTGCACGTGTGGTAGAGAAGGGTGACTGGATCGGCGAGCGCCTCAGCAGGCGCTGCATTCTTCCCTTAGGAAGTTTCGTGTCACCCCTGGATCTGTTCACGGCATGGACTGGACCCATAATACATGAGAAGTGAAAGGCCCCAACAGTGAACACTGGCGTGTCCCTGTGCTGTGACTCTTCCTGAGGAGTGAGCAAACACCTCACCCCACAAGGCAGCAGCGACAGACCAACAAGCTCCACCGAGTCTAGCTTAGCACAGCAGCGAGTTTATTAGGGTTACTGACAAGAGTAGCAGACTTGAGGGCAGCTATATTACAGAGAAGCCCACCCACCCCAGCATGCAGAGCGCGGTATCCCTGGTCTACAGACGAAGCCAGCTCAGCTGGTCGGAGTTTCCCATCTGGTAGCTGTCACTGCAACATAGCTTTGTGAACCCTACGATTCAGGAGCTTCTGGAACCTTAATGAGCTTCCCTCTAGGAAGTAATGTTGGAATGAGCAAATAGGGAAGCCATGATGTCAAGAAAGACAGTCTTTCTACCACATGGGTGAGCCAGATGCCGGATGACATGAACTTTGTAGATGTAAACTGCATGCACAAAAAGCCAGCTTTCGACGACTCTGACAGGTTAAGCTCTTTCATGACTTGTCTGTAGCCAAGTAATGAGGGCACTGATGTTAACAGCTGGGTGGGGAAGGAGGGCTGCGGAAGGGCAGGGGGCACAGTCCTGGGATTTGCACGTCTCCGGATGGATTTGGACTGTGGGCCACTGAGCAGACCTCAGGCCTCAGCCAATGACACTAACCAACCCCACTCCACCTCTACCCTGTCCCTTCCAGAAAAGCTCCCCATCCAGGGCTCAGGACAGGCTAGGTAGGATCAGCCCTGTAACAGCAGCCCAGGGTTGCTGGCAGCCCTTGGGTGAGGGCTGGCAGGGATCCAGAGGACGCGTGCCTGTGCCCTTGGGCTGCAGGAGCGGCTATGTGGGAGGCAACAGTTCCCTCTGCTTCCCTTGTGTTTTCTCCACACTTGGGGAGCCTGCCCATGCCTGCCAGCCTTTCCATGCGGTGGAGGAAACCAGGTCCCTCACCACAGGTACCAGTCAGACAAGGCCCTGCTTTCTCGTACCTACCTTATGGCATGGAAGAGGGATGGGGCAGAACCTGTGGTGGTGACTGCCCCCTCCCTCGTCCCTCATCCAGCAAAAAGCTCTCAGCAGGCAAAGGGGCCCAGCTGGAAGGGCCCCAGTGCAGGGACCCAGTAAGATGGGTGCCCTGAGCCCCCATGTGTTTGGCCCTGGTTTTCTGGGGGTCACAGAAGTAAGCTGAGCTGCTGACACTCAGCCCATCACCCTGGTGACAAATTTGGTATGAGTGACACATGCCAGCTCGTGACAGACAACAACAAAAAACCCACCTTCCTTTGCTCCAGGCTTGCCCGGAGCCTGGGCCTGAATTTCTGGGGAAATTCAGGTCTCTGCCGGGGTGAGGTCTCAGGCCCCGCCCCGGCCCGGGAAGCCCTTTCCTGGGTCCTCCCTCACTGCCCTGGCATGTCCACGCCAACACCCCCGGGCCAGCTCCACCAGGACGTTCTCTTGGGACCTCAGGTGGGAGTGCTAGGACGGGTGACACAAGCCTGAGGTGGTGGGAAGCAGAGGTGATGATGGGCACCTGAGGATGACAAGGGCGTGAGGGTGACATGAGGGTGACATGAGGGTGACGTGATGACATGTGCTGGTTCCAAATGTCCTTTTATTTAAAGTAAGTGCACTTCACAGTTTCTCAAGTCCCGCAAACCGGATGACATCACCAACTGACTCTGGGGTCACAGTTGCAGTGGCTGCATGGCCCGGTGCTGGCACAGGTACAATGTCCCCATGCTGAGCTTCACATTCTCCAGTGTCAGGGATGGACGGCTGGGGACAGACAGTAGCAAGCCTCACTCCTAACACAGTACCTCGAGGGCAGAAGCAGCGATACAGTGGGAACACTCAAGGATGTGTCAGGACACGACTCGGGTCTGTACAGATGCCACCATCCACAGCTTGTGCATCGCCCGGCTGGGAGGCCACGGGTGTGCTCTGTTAGGACCAGTCAATCTGAAACTCTTCTCCCATGAGCAGTGCGACAGGGATGGCCAGGGTCTGGAAGGCAGAAGAAAAGCTTGAGCCCAAGTGGTTCCCCGACAGCCATGCTCTGGAGACGGGCATCTGATGGGACCCCGGGCCCCATCGCCACTGGGGAGAGGGACCCAGCCTCAGAATTAGCACCTGCTGCATCGGGAGCAGCTCTGCCTCCATCGCCTCTGCCCTCCAGTGGTGTGTCTCACACAGCTGGGGGTCCCTGGGTCCTTAGCACCCCCTTCCCCCTGCCCACCAGGGCACAGGAACCCTAGTCCCCAGCCTGCCCTCTTACCTTGCTGTCAGGGCTATAGGTGAAGTTGGAGACAGGGACACCGTTGGAAAGGACTTGAGTAGGGGCTGTGGCTACTCCCAAGATGGTCACCTTGCTCAGCTGTAGGCCAGCCCCCTCCTTGGTCAGGTGTACCAACTTATTCACAATGGTGTTCTGCAAGTGTGGCAGAAAAAGTGTCATTAGACTGTGATGGAGAACCCACCACCGCAACAGAACAGGGACTCACTAAACTATCATAGGACAGCCCTCCCGTGTGCAGGCGTGAGGGGCATGCTGAGCCAGGGACGGTGGTCCCTGGAGTCTCTGGCCCAGTCCTTTCCTCACCAGATCCACACAGCCCTACCTGCCAGCCTGGGCAGGCCCTGTGACTCACGTTCTTGGCTGAGAAGGTGACCAGTGTGTAGGCCCCACGTTCCAGAACATCAAGACTCTCCCCATCATCCCAGAAAAGCTCCCCATAGGCCTCGCCGCTTGCTGTTAGGGCCACAGCCAGGGCCATGGGCTGCTTTCGGGATTCCGTGGTTGTGAGGCTGGCACCCTGGGAAGAATGTGGGCATACGTCACACCTGGACCCTGGAGACTTGTAGGACATCTATAGTGACTGCCTTGGCCAGGTGTTGGGTAAACCGTCTGGTGACTACGCTGGCCAAGTCCTTTCGGTGCCTCCGTGACTGCCAGGGGTTTGTCCTGACAGAACTCCAAGGAGGGGAGGCAGGCTGCCCTGTGCTTGCTCCCCACCTCCAGCCCCCTGAAGTACTGCTAAAGCCCATCTCTGTCCTTCCTGACACCCTGGGGCTGCTGCACCCGGGTACCTGCAGCGGTATGATGTATCCTGCCCGCAGGTGCACATTGATGGTATCCAGGGGGGTTTCCAGTGTCAACCACTCCCCCTTGCTGTGGACTGGAGACCTGAGGCCTGTTGGCGGGGATGGTGGAGGAGATGGGAGGCTGCCAAGACCCTCCACTGGCACCTGGAGAAGAGGTCACATCAGCACCCAAGCTACCATGCTGTCCCCCAAGGCATTTCTCCTGTCCCCCAAGGCTATGTGTGGTGGTCCCAATGTCCCCGTGGAGACAGACCAGCTGCGGTCCCAGGGGTGGACTCAGTGTAGGACTGGGCAGGGGATGCCTGGCTCAGCTCAGCCTCCTTGGCTGTGGGGCCCCAGACGCTAGCCATTCCAGCCTTCTTTTCCTCATCGAGAAGTGGGCATTATAGAAGAGTTGACTGGTAAGGAATCAGCATGCAGCTGGGACCTCAGAGCAGGCGCACCTCCTTTCATTATGTCACTGACAGCCAGGCCGGCATGGCCACCTGTGACCACCCACCACTTCTGAGGATGAGGGACCTCAGGACTCACCGTCTGCAGGTTGTACCATGTGCCCTTGGGGAAGTAGCCAGTCACTTCAGTTTTCCCAGGCTCCAGCACAGGTGTGATGAGCAGGGCCGACCCCCACAAGAGCTGGCGGTCCACAGACCAGGTGCTGGGATCCTCGGGGAACCTGCACAGGAGACAGGCATGAGGGCATGAGACTGAGCCTCTGACACCAGCTGTCCAGCTGCAGGGACAGTCGGAAATCCCAGTCTCTGGGAAACTTCCAGGCATGTGGCTACACACTCTGCCAGAGCCCAAGACAATGCTCTCTCTTCTTCCTTTTACTTTCTTCTTTGTTTTTCTGTCCTAGAACTCATGCTGTAGACAAGGAGGGCCTTGAACTCACAGCAATCTGCTTGCCTTTGCCCCTAGTGCTGGGACTAAAGGTGGCGTCACCACACTCACATGCCACGCTTTTTAACACGAACACTGTAGCAAAAGCTACATGCCTCTCTACCCAAGAGCCTTCTGCTACCTGCCCTGGAGAGGCCACAAGTAAGGCCTACGTGAGCAGAGTGGTCTGGGGACACAGATGGGTGTCTCTGGCTTGTCCTCCTCCCTTAAGCCACCCCCAAATGGATCACTCATGACTATTTCATCACAGCTTTGTCAGCAAGGCAGCCTGTCGGTACCCCTGCCGGTTTTCCGTACTCCGGATGTGCTGGCCCTGAGCTGCGGTCTAGGAGGCCTGAGGGCAGAGGCGCGCTCTGGTCCCACCCAGCTGCAGCCTGCTTGGGTAGAGGGAACAGCCCACGGCAGGAGCAGGGTCCCAGGCACCAGCAGACTCTGGTCAAGTCCCCAGGGACACATGTGGGCTGTCATTCCCTGACCAGGAGACTCACTCCAGGAAAAGGGGTCGGGCCACTGTGTCCCCTCTGATGTGGGCTCCATGGAAGAGGGTGTACAGGTAGGGCAGAAGGGCATAGCGCAAAGTGAAAGCCTTCCTCATGGCCTGCTGTGCTGTCTCGCTGAACCTGTATGGCTCCTGAGGCTGTGTGGGCAGAGAGCACAAAGATGTGCTGGTTAGTTATTCGTCAACTTGACACAAGCTGGTATCATCTGGGAAAAGGGAATCTCAACTGTGCAAAATTCTCCCACTGTCCTGGCCTGGAGATGGGGGCGGTGGCGGTGGCATTTTCTTACTTAGTGACCGATGTGGGAGGGGCCAGTCCACCATGGGTGGTACCACTCGGGTAGGTGGCCTGGGTTGAATTAAACAGCCTGCCCTGAGTTCCCCTTGGGACAGGACTGTAAATGAAAGCGAAGCCTCCTGCCTTTACTCATTTTGTTTCTCACAGCAATGAGAGACAGTACTAGAACAGGAGGCATCTGGGCTCCTGGCCGGGGTTAACAGAATGTCCACCCCAGGAACCTATGGCTCCTTGGCCTTCAGGGTGGTGAGGGCAGTATGCAATGGGCCCCTCCGGGAGGTGTAGGATTAGGCAGGACAGGGTCTTGGCGGGTGGGGGCCCCCTGCCACCCCCTCCTACCATGCTTCTGAGGTCATTGTGATTCCGCATGAAGGGGTAGAAGGCTCCCAGCTGGGTCCATCGTATACACAGCTCCTCGGACGTGTTTCCCAGGAAGCCGCAGATGTCTGCCCCAACCAGGGGCACGCCTACCAGATTAAACTGCAGGATCTCTGAGAGTACAGAGGCAGAGTGACACCAGGTCACCAGGACAGCAACTGCACAGTCAGGCCTGCCGGCCAGGTCAAACATGACCATCCATCCATCGAGAGCCCACTGCTGTCTGTGCTTCCCATCTGGGGTCAGCAACTACTCCCTAATACCTGAGGCCAGCAGAGCAGACCAGAGGCCAGTGTGTGGAGCCACAGGGTTCCAGATGGTCACTAATGTCACTAATGAAGGTAGGTGAACCCTGCAGTGAGAGGCCCAGGAGACCACGAGCAGAAGGAAGGGCTCACAGGGCTGAGCAGGGCATCAAGCCACACCTCTGTGCCAAGGGGTACATTCATGGGCTGCAGACCCACGGTCTGGGCACTGTGAGCAGATGGGTCCTAACGCTGTCCTCAGCTACGGCAGCCTCAGGACACTAACAGACAACCAGGGTGGCCGTTCCCTGAGTGTGCAGGGGTGGATGGGCTCCTGTCGTCCGGCCCAGAGCCAATGCCCAGTCTCCCTCTGCTGCACTGGCTTTCTCAGTGTGTCCTGAGAGCCAGGGAATGATGGGTAGCCTAGGGCCCGGGAGAATTCTCTAAGTCACACCTGACCCTGAAAGCAGCTAGACCTTGGCTCAGTACTAGTCAAAGGAGATTTGAGGCCAAAAGAGAAGGGAGCGAGTTCTGAACCCAGCTCGGCAAGACAGTTCTACGTCTGAATTCTGGCCTGCCAGGCCCGCCTGGAGTGGGCAGAGGTGGCAAGCTGACTTCTGAGGGCTCAGCTAGCCAGGGTCCTTCAATGTCTGTGGACACATCCTACACAGAAGCCAGTCTTCCACCCGCTCTAGACTCCTAGTCAGGCTCTTGCTGCCCTGGCTCCTCTCCTTCTCTAGTCTGTTCTCCAGGGCTCCTGACTTCTCTGACCTAATGTGGGCCAATAGCATCAGAGTTCTTGGAACAAAACTCAATTCCTTTTTGCAAGTAGAGTGGCGGCTCTGTATCTGAGGATGGGGTCAGCCAGAGAACCACTGTAAAGGCTTTTCAAGCAGTGGTCAGCGTAAACTGGACAGAGACTCTGAGAAGGTGACACAGGTGAACGCTGACACAGGTTTACACAACTGAGTAGGGACCAGCAAGCTTCACGTCCCACATGAGATGGCTAGAGGTCCCCAAACCACCTCAATGCACTCTGCAGGGCTGAGCCTAGAACCCGAGGCCCCCCGAAAGACCGCAGTACCCTCCAGGCAGCTTATACTCACCTGACACAGAGTAAGAAAGATGCTCCCAGGAACTCCACACATCCCCGGTCCAGTGGCCGGCGTATCGGCCATGGCCGGCGAAGGTTGAGCGGGAGATCACAAAGGGTCGCGTTCCCCGAGTCTTCACCAGGGCCCTGAGTGGGATGGGAACAGAGAACTGCGTGAGTCATACCCTCTATGTGCTGGGACAGAGCCAGGGGCCAGCGGAACGGGTAGGGAAGAGAGGACACCACCAAAGTATGCCAGACAGTCAGCCCGGTCCCAGGGACTGTGATGTCATCTCAGGTGAGACACCACTGTGATCCTTGCTGGATCCACCATTCCCTACCAACGGAGCATCTAGGGTACCCTGTGCAGAGAGACAGGCTCCAACCTGGAGTGGAGCACTGCACAGTGGGCAGATGTGCAGGCACCGCAGGCCCATGGGTGGTCTGGGTGGCCTGGTTCCCTCGTCTATGACCCTGATGGGAGCCAGCTGTGAGTACCGGGCAGGCTGGTTGGCAGCACAGGGCAAAAGCTCACCTATTGGAGGCGACGGCTTCGGTCAGACCGTACAGGTTGTGGAGGTTGTAGTGTGTGGAGAGGAACTGGCGGCTGGAGGCACAGATGGTAGCAGCCTGCAAGGCCCCGCCAACGACCCCTAGGCGAGAGGGGAATCGGTTCGGAGCCCTTCGCCAGTTTCCAGGAGTCCTTTGCCCACATCCTCTCTGCTCAGACTGACAGCTCCTGGGGGTCAGCCCGGGGCAGAGCCTCCTGAAGGTGGCCCACTTGCCCCACGATGCCGGGGCATGTCACTGTACATCTCTACTACGCCAGAGGCAGAGCGGGAGGGGCCAAAGGTGGTCCTCGGCAAACGCCCAGCCTCCATGCCCACCTTCTCTTGCTCCATCCCAAGCGTCTGCCCCTCTGAGCCCAAGCCCCTTCCCCTAAGGCACTGGTTACACGTGAGTGTCGTGGCCTCGGCTGTGTCACTCTCCGCAGGACCTTGGGCCTCTGGTTTCTCTCCTCTGACTGCGGGCTGCTCTGACTACTCTGCCGAAATCGAGAGCTTTGCATCTTCTGAACCACAAAAGGGCACTGCCTGGCTCAAGCCACTAACTCCAGACAGATGGGTGGGGCTCACCGGGCACATAGGGCGGGTTCTCCAGCTCGTTGTCAGGGCAACCCCACTGAGAGCCTCTAATGAAGTTGGACGGTTCGTTCATGTCCTGTAAGAGGCCTAAGATGTAGAGCTGGGTTGGTCCCTGGGGAGTAGGGGTGTGCCCGGGGACGGGGATATACTTACAATCCACATTCCATCGAAGGGCACCTGTGCATGGAACTCAGAGACCATGTCCTTCCACCAGTCAAGGGTCTCAGGGTTGGTGAAATCGGGGAAGGCAGTAGATCCAGGCCATACCTGAGTGAGAGACCAGAGGGGAAAACCAGTCCCACTGAGCAGCTCTCCACCATGGCCCAGTCAGGCCTCAGCCTGAGTAGAGAGAGCAGCAGCCTCACTCTTAGCCATGGCTGACAGACATCAGCAAACCTCAAGCCGAATAACAAACAAGCCTCTCCCACAATGCCTAGGGTCTTGTGGGCTTTGGCCTTAGGGCAGAGGAAACACTGGAAAGGAGTTAAGATAACCCATTGGACACAGCCCCAAGCCTGCCATAGCCACAGATAGGGACATTTAGGATGGGGAGGCTGGGACTCAGAACTCCCAGAAGACCCCCAGGCCTCATGAAAGATCTGCTAGGCCCAGCTGGGCCCAGCTGCTTATGCCTGGGACCCGACCCTCTGGAATCCCAGGGGTTTGTCAGGAGTCACAGCCACCCCCAGTGAGAACCTCCCTCTGTTCTGCTGGGCATGCTGGCTTCTGACTCTGTCCCCCTGAGCCCACCCCGCTCGCTACCTTCCCAATCAGTGGCTGCCCAGTCTCGTTGGTGATGAACACGCCCCTCCGGAGACCCTCGTCGTAGGGCCTGTAACTCCCAGCAGGGCCCGAGCTGCTGATGGCAGGGTCCTGGGGAAAGAGGTGGGCAGTGAGCAGATCCGGCACAAGCCTCTGGGGGAGAGCAACGGGGAGGCAGAGGCGGAGGCGGAGGCGGAGGCGGAGGCGGAGGCGGAGGCGGAGGCGGAGGCAGGATGGTCTGTGAGCATGGCAGTGGGCCAGTCTGAAGAGCTGACTCGGAGCTGGAGGTGTGAGGCTGATTTGTGATCCCCCTGACCTTCCAGAGTTCAAGACTAATGTTTACTGCTTGCTTCTTTTTTTGGAGGGGGGATATTCTTTTGTTTCTCAAGACAGGGTTTCTCTGTGTAGCCTTGGCTGTCCTGGAACTCACTCTGTAGATCAGGCTGGCCTTGAACTCTTGAGATATGCCTGCCTCTGCCTCTCAAGTGCCAGGGTTAGAGGTGTGTGCCACATGCCTAACTGATTATTTTTAATTGTGTGTGTGGGAGTGTGTGTAATTGGCCCTCTAAAATCCCATAATCTCATAAGGAGTGGCACTATTAAGAGGTGTGGCTTTGTTGGAGTGGGTGTGGCCTTGTTGGAGGAAGTGTGTCACTGTGGGGGTGGGCTTTGAGGTCTCATACTCAGCATATCACCCACAGTCAGTCAAATTTCTGTTGCCTGCAAGACATACGACATATGGCTATTTTTCTAGCACCACGCCTGCATGTTCCCTGCCATGACGGACTGAACCTCGGCCACTGTAAGTGAGCCCCCTCAATTAAATGTTTGCTTTGTAAGTTGCCGTGATCATGGTCTCTTCACAGCAATAGTAAGCCCTAACAACAGCTAAGACAGCGTGTGTGTGTGTGTGTGTGTGTGTGTGTGTTGGTGTGTGTGTATGTGTTGGGGTGTGTGTGAATGTGTGAGTGTATGTTGGTGTGTGGGTGTGGGTGTTGGTGTGTGTGTGTGCTGGTATGAGTGTGAGTGTGTGTTGGGGTGTGAGTGTGTGAGTGTATGCTGGTGTGTGTGGGTGTGGGTGTTGGTGTGTGTATATGTGTGTGTGTTGGCGTGTGTGAGTGTGTGTTGGTGTGTGTGTGAGTGTGTGTGTTGGCGTGTGTATATGTGTGTGTGTTGGCGTGTGAGTGTGTGTGTGTTGGCGTGTGTGTGAGTGTGTGTGTTGGTGTGTGTGTGAGTGTGTGTGTTGGCGTGTGTATATGTGTGTGTGTTGGCGTGTGAGTGTGTGTGTGTTGGTGTGTGTGTGAGTGTGTGTATTGGCGTGTGTATATGTGTGTTGGCGTGTGAGTGTGTGTGTGTTGGTGTGTGTGTGAGTGTGTGTGTGTTGGTGTGTGTGTGTGTGTGTTGGTGTGTGTGAGTGTGTGTGTTGGTGTGTGTGTGAGTGTGTGTATTGGCGTGTGTATATGTGTGTGTTGGCGTGTGAGTGTGTGTGTGTTGGCGTGTGTGTTGGCATGTGTATATGTGTGTGTGTTGGTGTGTGTTGGTGTGCCTGAGGCCAGAAGAACCTGTCAGGTCCCTGGAGCTGTAACCACAGGCAGCGGTGAGCTGACTGACATGGTACCAGGATTGAACTGTCCTCTTCAAGAACAGTCTCTCAACTGCTGAGCCATCTTTCCTGGAACACACGGGTGCTTCCAAGAACCTGGCCAGTGGACACCGAGCCTGCAAACCTCCGGACATTTCCTTCAGCATCAGAAACTCGGAGAATGTTCTGGGCAAGAGCACTGGCCGCTCTCAGCTCTGCTCACCACTATCATTACGTAGCGCCGGCCACCCTGGTGGAGCTCTCGCACCAAGTCTGGGAAGTCCGCAAAGCCGTCCTGGCTGAAGGTGAAGTCCCTGCGGGCGTCCATGTAGTCCAGGTCATTCCACTGTACATCCTACAGCATGGGATGGAGCTGACACTGGCATCCGGAGCCTGGTGCGGAAGCTGGGGCCGGCCCACCCTGACTCCCACTCACCAGGGGGAAGTGTGCTCTGGTCATGTTCTCCACCACCTGGCGGACGATGGCGGTGGAGGAGTAGCCCCAGCGGCAGAGGTGAAAACCCAGGCCCCAGTACGGCGGCATGAACGGGTGTCCTGCAGGCCAGCACTGTAGGTGAGCAGGGAGTGGGGGCAGGGGCAGGGCAGGGCAGGGGTCTGAGGTCAGTGGGCAGGGGGAAGGCCCTACCCACAACTTCCAGGTACTGCTGCACGACGCTTTTGGGCTCTGGGCCTAGGAACACGTACACATCCAAGATCCCACCTGTCGACCTCCAGGTTAGGGCCGGGCTGGGCTGCAGGACCACATCTGGAAGAGAGTGGCTTAGGTTCAAGATCGAGTTCCCCACAGACGGGCCAACCTGCAGCTACAGAGTGTGGCTCTTCCCCTATGAGGGCTGGGAGATGCTCACAGGGTAGGGGTGGGACAGCTCTTCTGAGCCCAACTTAGCAAGGCCTGAAGGACGTGGGGCCGGTGGGCCTGGGGAACCCCCAGGCCTCCTTAGGGAGGGAGGGGTGAGCAGGGTGAGGGCTCTGCTCACTGGATTCTCCACGTAAGGTCCCTTGAGACAGGCACTCTGGGGCAGGCTCTCCCACTGGAGGACGACTCACCCATGGCATTGCTGTTCAGCAGGAAGACACCATGAGCCAAGCCACCGTCCTCCAGCGCCAGGTAGAAAGGGTGTGACCCATAGAGGTTGGCACCTGGCTGGGGTGACAAGAGACAGCATCTCGAACCCAGGACCCCAGCCTGTCTATTCCTGCCTTGGGCTCATCTCTTTTTTGTTTCTGGATAGTTTACTGGTGTTGTGCTCATCGCTTACCAAGGGTGACACGTCCCGGTTCCAGAGGGTGACCCGAGTCCACTCGGTGCTGAGCATGAGCGGGCTGAGGTGCTCGGCGAGGCCTGTGATGTGCTGGGAGGGCAGGGACGTGGACAGCTGCAGGAACTGGTCAGCAAAGAACAGCGGGGCCACGGTAGTGTTCAGCCTGTGGGGGGGGGGGACACCAGGATGACGACGGGCCTCCAGTGGGGAGGGCTGGCGGGGGAGGGGGAGGGAGGGGCAGAGGGGCACCAGGAAGACGGGCCTCCAGTGGGGAGGGGAGGGGGAGGGAGGGGCAGAGGGGCACCAGGAAGACGGGCCTCCAGTGGGGAGGGGAGGGGGAGGGAGGGGCAGAGTGGCCTCACCAGCTCTGCACCGGGCCAACCCTGGGACAATACTGCACAGAGACCAGCAACTTCAACCCCTGAAGACAATGGGGACCCAGAGCGGGCATGCTCAGAGGGGCCCGTGCTACCCCAGGTCAAAGCCACAGTAGTCTTTGACACAGCTCTGTCCCCTGCCAGCCCTTCACCCGAATCTGTGTTCTTGTATGCACAGTGAGGGCTGTGACAACACCGGCTGGTCAATAGTAGAGTGACGGTAAGAGAAGGGAGGCCACTAGTGGGTGCCACTGTGGCCTGGATCAGGGTCTTCCCACAGGGCAGACCGCCCTTTATAGTGGTATGTCGGATAGCGTGGGTGCCAAACTGTAATGAAGTCGTCCCCGCATGCCGGGCGCCATGAATCTCCTGCGGGCATTAGTCCTCACTGGGAAGCCACGGAGGGGACCTTTGAGACCCAGTGCAGAAGCGTCAAGCCGACACCTGGGTGAGCCTGGGTGAGCACTTGGGAGTGGGTCATGGATGTGTGCTTGCGGTCCACAAACAGGGAAGAGGGGTTCGGTTTTGTCAACCTGATACAGGTTAGGGCCATCTGGGAAGAGGGGCTGACTCTGGCTGAGGGAAAACTTCCATCACAGTGGCCGGTGAGCAATCCTGTGACTGACAGATGTGGGGAGGGCCCAGCACACTGTGGGGGACCACCCCAGCGCTGGTGGTCCCGGGTTGCATAAGAAGCCAGTGAGCACGCTCCTCCATGGCGTGCCCCTAGGTCCCTGCCCTGACAGAGTGTGACCTGGGAGCTGAAAGACGAAACCCTCTCTTTCCCAGGTCATGGTATGTATCAGAGCAATGGGAAACAGGCTAGCTAAGGACAGGGTCAGGTTAATGGAGAGCCAGGGACCAGGCTGACTCCGGAAGCTCTGACCCTGGGAGTGGGGAGGGGGGGCACCACGTCCCTGTCAACCCAGGGTAGGGTCAAGGCTCCGAGCACCCAACTCACAGCACCCGGTCATCCAGCTTCCTGCGCACAATCACTCCAAAGGGTTCCTCGGAGAATTCCACACTGTAGATTGGAGACGGTGCCCGGCTCAGGACGCGCGGGGTCTCCACCGGCACCTCGTAGCGCGGATTAGCAGGATCTTTGATCTAGGGGAGAAGAACAAGCGGTCCTCAGAGGCCTTCACGGGCCAGGGGGCCCCTCCTGGATGGCTCCCTCACTCACCGCAGCCCCTTCCTGCCTCCAGAGACGCAGCTTCAGGGCGGGCACTCAGTTGGGCTCCCTCCCAGGGTGGCTGCATACTGTGTGCAACCTTTCCTCAGCTATGTAACTGGAGGGACGGAGACTGCCCTGAGGCCTCCCCTCACTAAACTTGAACTTCAGATAAACGGTAGACGTTCTCTGTGTGTGTTTTCCCCCTTGCTTTTAATCAATCAATTAAAATCCGGGGCAAGGTCTCATTCTGCAGCCTGGGTCAGCCTGGAACTCACTAAGAAGCCTAGGCTGACATTTCACCACAGAAGTCCTCTTGCTACAGCCTCCTAAATGCTGCCATTACAAGCATGGCCACTTTATAAAAAAATAAAAATTGCTTTTCTTCACTGCTGGGGTTCAGACTCAGGCCCTGAGCGTGCTAAGGGCGGGCTCTACCACTGAGCTCTGCACCAGGCCTCACGCGTGCAGCTGTAGAAGTCAGAGGTTCAGGTGTTTGTCTCCAGCTTGGCTAGGCTGCTGGCCCGTGAGGCCCAGGTGTGTGCTGTCATGCTCCACTTGCTACACAGGTGCTGGGGATTCGAACCCAGATCCTCAGGCTTGGACAGCAAACACTTTACCCGGTGAGCCATATTCCCAGCCCCCACGGTTTGCAGCACAATGATGTCCCCGGTATTACTCAGTATATATAGCCTTATACTGAAACCACAAAATCACCCTCCACAGAAACAGGGCGCTGAGCACACTGGGAGGGGGTGGCAGGGAACAGAGCAGAGGAAAATCCCTGCTGTCTGCAAGCGGTCAGTACTGAAGCCACCACTGGGGACATCTCAGATGGCTGAGGTGTCTCTCTGATCACTGGGCTCACACCTGGGATCCCAGTAGGGGTCTGTCTACACACCGTCATCATGCTACACATATCCTGGGAAAATGCGGTCACCCGTCTACACAGCTGTTCTCTGCTCTGCCTGGCCCATCCCTCTGCATGAGGCTGTCCCCTCCAGGTGACCCAGCTCCATCCAGGGTCTACCACGCCCACGCCCACACCCACACCCACACCCACACCCACCATAAAGTGGAGACGGCTCTCGGTCTCCATCAGCACGTCTAGCTGCAAGCTCAGCACATCTTTCGGGAAGAAGGTGGGGCTGGTACGGGTCAGGGTGGCTGTGTACCCCATCTCTGTGGAGCTCAAATTCTCCAGCCGGTAGCTTGGGTAGCTGGGAGGGAAGAAACACCAGGGCTGCCCCATCAGCACCCGCCCTGCTGGGACGTAGCAGCAGCCGCGGGCCTCGCACTGCTCCTGGGAGATGCCCTTGTCTGGGGCACAGTCAAAGCGGCTGTTGGCGGGCACATCACACTGCGTGGGCACCGCTGCAGGCTGGCCAGGGTGCTCCTGGATGTGCTGGGCCGGCCCTGGACGGGAACCTTCCCGGTGGTGAGGTCTGAACCAGGTCTTCTGCAGTCCTGGAGAGGACTCTTGAGGGTCTTGGGGAAACAACATTAAATCACGGAGCATCAGATGACCCAGAATGACAGCCGACGTCAGGGAGATGAGGGTGCAGGCCCCAACCACGGAGTGGGAGCAGAGAGGCTTCCTCATGGTCACGGTGCAAGGCCGTTGGCCCAGGGCAGCACGAGCAGTCCTGTAGGCCTGCGGAGAGGGAGAGCCAGTCATTGTCGGCGTGGGGGACGCAGGGGTCACAGGGTCAGAGGGTCACGGTGCGTTCTCAGAGCGGCGCCCACACACAGCAGGCAGCCTGGGAATCTCCCTCCACAGCAATGATGAGGAAGCAGAGGGGGTGGCTGTAAACGTGGGCCCCCTGTATGGACAGATGCGAAAGGGAGCCAGGACTTTGTCCAGAGAGGGATAGGGAAGGGGTGAGCAGCACGGCTGGTGAGCCACAAAGTCAAACCCGATGGACAGGAAGAGAGGAGTGGGGCACAGAGCCCAGGTCACAGGGTTCTCAGGCCGCAACTTGCCACAGAGTGGCCTGTGCAGAAGCGGGACTCATTTCAGATGTGGGGGACAGGGAGGGGCACAGTGGCAGTTCTCAGGTTCTCAGGGTCACCAGGAACACTCGAGATGACAGCCTGGCTGCAGGGGGGCCAGCTGTGAAGGTTCTGACCCGCGCTTGCGGTATGCCTGTGGTCACTGGTGAGCCTGGGCTCTCCAGGCTGACAGTTAATTTCTTACCCATAATACCTGTGGCTTCTTTCTCCTGCTAGCGACTCCCCAGCTAGCTCTCTAGTCACCGGCAAGGTGCGTGTATTCAGTCCTGATCTATCTACAGTCAGGGCAGACTCCTGCGGCTGGGGCCCTGCCACACTTAGGTGCCAGCTACAAACCCCAGGCTGCCACCACTACCCCAGTGCGGCTATCAACCTGGTGGTTCCGAGGACCCCTGCACAAGTTTGGAACTCACTAGACTACCTCACAGAACTCAGACAAGCCCTTCACTCACATTTACTTTTATTATTATTATTATTATTATTATTATTATTATTATTATTATTATTATTATTTAAGCTGTAACTCGAGAATGGCCAGATAAAAGAAATGGGTTGGAAACAGGTGGGAATGCCCTCCAATGTGTGGACCATCTAGGACACTTGTTGTCATTGTGGACCATCTAGGACACTTGTCACTGTGGACCATCTAGGACACCTGTTGTCACTGTGGACCATCTAGGACACTTGTCACTGTGGACCATCTAGGACACCTGTTGTCATTATGGACCATCTAGGACACTTGTTGTCATTGTGAATTAGGGTCTCCAGTAGCCCAAGCTTGCCTTAAACTTGCTCTGACGCTAGCGATGACCTCGGATTCCTGCCAGCCCCTCCCAAATGCTGTTTTCTGGCCCTGATGATCACACCCAGTTCTGTTTAGTTCTGTGGCCCTCCCGTTACACAGGCACGATTGATGTCATCGGTAGCCATGGTGACGGATCTCTAGCCTCTCAGGGGGTAGAATGCCTGGGTGGGCTGCAATTGCCAACTCTCCAATCATAGCTTCTCTTTCAGGTGCCCAGCGGCCATAGAGCCACTAGGGACCTCAGCTTCCCGACCAATATTAAGACCGTTAACCACGGGGGTGGGGGGCAAGCATGAATCAGAGACCATTCTGTCTTTACTGCAGAGTCTCAGCTCCGCCTGGCCCTTCCCGACACATGTGACAGCCATGATTCAGCATCCAACGACACTCACAGGTTCAGATTCCCGTTGGGCAGCGTGGGACTCTACATCTTCCAGAACCTTCCAAGGGGGCGGGGGTGGGGGGGTGTGCAACTGAGCAACATGTCGTATATCAGAACAAAGCCCCAGAAAACGGAAACCAGACAGCTTAGGCCCGTTCTCTCAGCTCCACGATTTAAAGGGAAATAAATAAATAAACAAACAAACAAACAAACAAATAAATAAATAAATATAGAAATGGGGAAGGAGCTAAAGGTCAGGCGCCACTGCTGATCTGGAGACCCAAGCTTGCTCTCTGGAAAGCTGTTGGGTCCGCAGCGCCACTAGGCGCAGGCAGAGTCCAAACCCAAGCTTTCAGGCACCGGGCGCAGTCTGTCCGTGCCTCAGTTTCCCCTTGCGAGACATAGACACAGAGCTCTGCCTGCCTAGCGCTGAGGGCACGAACTACAATGCCCAATGCCGGGCATTTGACTCAGATCACTGTCTGTGGCTGCCAGAGTCGGGGTCGGGATCGGGGGTCGGGATCGAGAGTCGGGGGTCGGGGGTCGGGATCGGGGATCGGGATCGGGGATCGGGGGTCGGGGTCGGGGATCGGGATCGGGGGTCGGGGTCGGGGATCGGGGATCGGGGTCGGGGATCGGGGTCGGGGGTCCGCGCTCCCGCCCATCTCGGTTTCTCTACTCGATTCTCCCAAGCAGGGACTCACCGGTAGTCGGCTCCGCCCGCCTGAAGGAGGCCGCTCCTCGGGAGGCCCTCGGGCCTGCGGCAGCCTCCACCCGCAAGCCCAGTTCACCTGCGCAATCGCCCTCCTCGCCGCAGACCCCCGAGCCCAGCGCGACAGCGGCGGTCACGTGGTCCGAGGGCGGGGCGCTCCCGCGCCGACCACGTGACTCGGCCTCCTGCGTGGGCGCCGGAGTCCGGGCGCGCTTCTCGCTGCGCCCCCTAGTGGCGGCGGGCGACAGAGGCAGGTGTCGCGGCGCGGTGACAGGTGACAGGGACGCCGCTGACACAAGGGCAGACCAGCCCAACCAAGGCCATCATCGTCCCAAAAGCTCCAGGGGGAGATGGGAGCTTGCTCGGTAGGGAAGAGTCAAAACCCGTGGCCACGCAGAAAACCTCTGCTGGTGAAGACGTTAAACGACCCGAGGCTTTTGACATTAGGTGATGGCCATAAATTGAGACATAAGGGTGGTGGTGCAAGCGTGTGACGTCAGCACTCGAGAGACAGAGACAGGAGGATTGCCAGTTTGAGTCCAACATAGGACACCCTGTTTCAAAAACCGAGGTTGGCCGGCAGGGATGTAGCTAGGGGCAGAGCACAGGCCCTGCCTTCCTGTGTGCTGTAATCGTGTGCAGGGCCCTGCCTTCCTGTGTGCTGTAATCGTGTGCAGGGCCCTGGCTTCCTGTGCGCTGTAATCGTGTGCAGGGCCCTGCCTTCCTGTGCGCTGTAATCGTGTGCAGGGCCCTGGCTTCCTGTGCGCTGTAATCGTGTGCAGGGCCCTGGCTTCCTGTGCGCTGTAATCGTGTGCAGGGCCCTGCCTTCCTGTGCGCTGTAATCGTGTGCAGGGCCCTGCCTTCCTGTGCGCTGTAATCGTGTGCAGGGCCCTGGCTTCCTGTGCGCTGTAATCGTGTGCAGGGCCCTGGCTTCCTGTGGTGCTGTAATCGTGTGCAGGGCCCTGCCTTCCTGTGCGCTGTAATCGCTCTTACAGGAGAGGATACTCCGGGGCGCTTGTGCCCTCCGGCTGTCAGACTTTTGAAAACGCTGGATCTCAAGAAATTAACCCCCCCTCCCATGCTGGGGGAGGGGGATGGCCTGGAAGGGTACTGCACTCAGCTCTGGCAGCTTGTCAGACCACAGGGCAGGGATGACTAGTGCCAAGAGGCCAGTGGTGGACGGGACCTCACCTTGGCCAACAGTACAGACGGTACAGATCTCCTGCCTCACATCGGGCCCTGGTGTGGGTTAGGGTCTATCTGTTTCACTCCCTGCGCGGTGGCTGTATTTAATAAACCCCTTTCTCTGCTTCCCACTGTTGCCTCCAATCGGGGCTGACGACAGGTAGTTGAGCCTAGTCTCTTGGGGGGCTGCCAGACTCCATATCCAAAACAGACTTTGTAACAAGCACAGCTGACTTCACAGCAGTGCTGTGGGTGGGCGGGGTGGGCATGGCTGGGGCCTCCCAGCATCTTGGTTGTTTTGTATCTCATTGTTAGGATGAACATGTCTAATTCCTTTGACCAGAAACAACTTTCATAAATTTTATTTATCTGCTGTAAAGTTTAAAGCTGAAATTACTCCACGGGATGTTTTTCTGTTTGACACCTACAGAAGAAAAAAGGCAACTAGTGCTCAGAAACTCAGGGTAGGGGAGGCAGAGGTGGAGAGAGGAGTCAGAGGTCGTGGATGACAGAGGGGTGACATTTGCCCGCCTTGGGATCCTGGGGTCCTTGGCTTTGATCTTTGGGTTTTGGTCTATTTTAATGCTTCCTGGGAGGTGGGGGCCGGAGAAGGCTAAGCTTTCTTTCCGGTGGAGGTGGGGAACCAGAAAGGAGGTGTCTGTGGGTATCAGGTGGGCTGATACCCTTGTTCTGCCTTGTTCCTGGCTTCCTTCGGGCCCTCACTCCCTCTCGTTCCACAGGACCGAGGGTCCCAGGTCAGGCAGAATGGCCTTTACCTGGATGACGGGAGAGAGGCTGGCCATCCCCAGGTAATGCCCCTGCAGGCGGGCATGTCCACCACAGCGGATCAGGAAGGCTGCATCACAGCCGCTGTGAAGAGCAGGGTGGCTGGGAATCTCACGGGTCTGGCTTCTCAGTGTTTCTTAAGCAGGGCGTCATTCTAGGGACACATGGCTTTTTGGGGCACAGCGGGGGATTCCCTGGCTCTCCTTCTGGGCAGCCTTGGCGGGTGTGGGCCAAGTGCTGTCTAGGAGGGCTCTGGGGACTTCAGCTTGCTGGCGATCTTCTGATGAATCTTCTGCAGCACCTCCCAGAACTGGGGGTAGTCTTCCTGTACTTGGGAGAGGATGGCGCTTAGCTGGGTCAGCCGGATGTCCAGCTTCTTGCGCTCCAGCAGCTGGGCCTTGCTGTTGCGGTGTAAGAACACATACTTCCCATCGATTGCAGCCTGCAGGTACTTGGCACGTGTCTGCAGGGCCACGATATCCAAAAGGTTCTGGGTGGGAAAGAGACCCAGTGTCAGCCCCCAGAAGTCAAGAGGACCCCTGTCTTCAACTTAGACTAAAGGAGATGGAAAAGAGGAAGGGTGTTCCTTTGTTTGTTTGTTTGTTTGTTTGAGACAGGGTTTCTCTGTGGCTTTGGAGGCCGTCCTGGAACTAGCTCTTGTAGACCAGGCTGGTCTGGAACTCACAGAGATCCTCCTGCCTCTGCCTCCTGAGTGCTGGGATTAAAGGTGTGCGCCACCACAGCCTGGCAAGAGGTATTCTTGAAAGGACCCAGTCAAGTCTCTGCACTCAAGGGAAGGACCCTGGCACCCCAGGCTCACCCATGGGGGAGGTGCCCTGGCTGCTGCCTGGTGCTTGGTGCACTGCTGAGGCCTGGCAGTAGTCCCCTCAGCCTCCACCACAGCCTGCCCAGCTGGAAATTCCACTGGGGAACTTTTGAATTACATGCAGACTCAGACAGACATCGGGATTCAGATTTGCAGTCCCCTCAAGTCTACCCTTAATGCTTTGTGTTCCAGGCTGCCCCAGAGCCAGGAGGGGTCGCCCTGAGTGCAGGTCCTGCCTCAGTCCTACAGCTTTGCACTATCTCCTGGGGTCAGGACCCTGCTCCTCCCAAGGCTTGGTAACCCTGGTAACGTCTGGGCAGGCTCCTCTTGGCCAGGCTACTCCGCCTACCTCAAAGGCTGCTTCCTCTTCTCCCACGCCATGGTCTTCTTGGATTGCTCCCCTCAGAAATTCAACCCCCTGACTGTACTCGGAGGCCCTGACATCCCAAGAATGTAATCTTCAGTTACAGGGGTCTTGTGTCTATTTGGTTGCCCAGGCATCCAGAACGGTGCCCAGCCAGCGGCTGATGGAGATCAATACGCAAGGGATTTAACGTGATTGGGAAACGTGAGCAGTTGGTGGGGTCGTCACCAGCCGCAGGCGTAGCTGGCCCCAGGGAGACGTTCATGTGGGGCACAGGCTTCTCCCGGGGTGCCCACCCCTCTGTTTGGGTGCTTCGGCCCAGAGACCTCCCAAGAGATTTACCTGCCGTTTGCGAGATGTGAGCTGGTTGATCTCTCCTTCCAGGACGTCTATGTCACCCTGCATATCTGACAGGGACTGCTGCTTCTCCTGCAGGGAGCTGCTCAGGAGCTTTTGAGTCTCTTCCAGTTCTGCGATAGTCTTGTTGCAGTCCTCTGTGGCCTAGGAGAGCAAGTCACTTAGCAGATACAGGCATCTGGAGAGGGGAAATGGGAATGTGTGGCTCTACCTATGGACTGTGACCCAACGTCTGCTGGCCTTCCCATGTCCCTCAGAGTTGAGTGGACAAGCCACAGCAGGCAGGTGGCCCCTCTGTGTCCTGGTGGCACGACGAGGCGGGAGCAGGTGCCTTGGGCCGGCCCGCGGGGATGCGGATGGGGTGTGTGGGGGTGCATGCTGACCATGTGCAGAGAGGAAAGATGAACCCTGGCAGTACAGACATGCAGCCTGGGCGGGGGCACATGTCTGGAGCGTTACTGGGCCACACCTTGTGCGCGTCCCTGATTTTCCTCCGCAGCTCATGCTGCTGGAAGTGGAAGTCTGTCCTGGTGATGATCTTCTTGTCTGTCTTGCTCTGCCCTTCAGCCTTGGTTATGATGGTCTCCCTGCGGGCCACAGCCAGCTCCATGTCATGGATCATCTTCTCCTGTTGCTTCAGTAGCTGGCCGTGCTTGACCTGGAGACACAGGATGCAGGGGCTGGGCAGGACACAGCCTAAGTGAGAGTGGCCAGCCCACCCTCCCTGGCTTGTCTGCCTTTGACACTGGCCAGTGAAGTGTCAGCAGTATAGAGAGGGCCACAAGGAGTCTGGGAGACAGCACACACGGACGGGAAAGTTACCGGATATTCTCGTAAGCAGTATAAAAGGACGGTGAGGGGTAGGAGGAGAGGAAGGAGAGGAGCATGCCAGGTTCGATGGCAGGTGTGTGGAGAGGGAGGGCAGGCAGAGCTGCCTAGAGTTGGGGGTTTGGTTAGCAGTGTCATCACTAGCTTAACTGGCTCGTTGTGACAAGACAGTGATGCTGGCAGAAACTGGGTGGGTCTGTGGACAGTGGCCGAGGGCTTCGGTGTGTGAGTATGGACCGTGGGGGGTGTCAGACAGGGGCTGAGGGGTGGGGAGTATGAGCTTGGACCGTGGGGGGCTGAGGGCTGCGGTGTGTGAGTATGGACTGTGTGTGTGTGTGTAGGGGGGTGCTGAGGGGTGGGATGTGTGAGTATGGACTGTGTGTGTGTGTAGGGGGGTGCTGAGGGCTGCGGTATGTGAGTATGGACTGTGTGTGTGTGTGTGTGTGTGGGGGTGCTGAGGGGTGGGATGTGTGAGTATGGACTGTGTGTGAGGGGGTGCTGAGGGGTGGGATGTGTGAGTATGGACTGTGTGTGGGGGTGCTAGACAGAGGCTGAGGGGTGGGGGGTGAGCTTGGACCGTGGGGGCTGTGAGAAGACTTTCTAGGCTTACAGGAGCGTTTGTAGCTGGACCCCTGGCCGGTTAGCCAGTGCAATCTCATCAGTGAGCTCTTGGGCAATGAGTCTCAGAGGCAGTGACCAAAGCTCCTGGGGATGTCCTCTGACTGCTGCACACACACACACACACACACACACACACACACACACACACACACACGGACACACGCACGCACGCACACACAGACACACACACAGACACACGCATGCACACACACAGACACACACACATATGCACAACACACAGGCACGCACGCACACACACAGACACACATGCACAACACACACACACAACACACACACAGACACAGATACACATATGCACAACACATACACAGACACACATACATATGCACAACACATACACACATGCACAACACACACATGCACAACACACACACATGCACAACACATATACATACACCACACACACGCACATGCACACCACACACACGCACACATACACACATGCACAACACACACATACGCACACACGCACAACACACATACACACGAGTGCACACACACATATGCACAACACAGACACACAAGAGTGCACACACAGAAACACATGAGTGCTCACACACAGACACATGTAAAGCAAAACAAAATAAAAGGGCAGTCAATGACTGATAACACCCAGGCTGTAGAGACTGACAGGGACATGACACTGTTGTGTGACACAGTGCAAAATCCATCTGAGAATCTAGGCTTCAGGAGGTGGGGACGGCAACCTATTTACTTGATAGCTGGGCGCTGGGCGTGTCCGGGTGTGTGTGGGGGAAGTGGAGATTCTGGGTGTGGGGGGGGGAGTGGAGATGGGTGCACTGGTGGATTGAGTAGACACACCCTCTCCTGTTGGGGGTGCCTGGGAAGATGTGGAAGATGTAGCCCCTCAAGGCTGGGGTGGCGTTGCTTTCCATGTTGGAGCTGGTGTGTTGGGCTGGAGCTCACTACTGCTTTCTCTCAGGCTTTGGATTTGGGCTGGCATAGGTGCTAGCCCTCCTGGGTCTCTTATGGGCCACGGCTGTGTGGATGCACTATGGTCACACGGAGCATGACCGTACACGCGTCTTGTTGGGCCTGCTTCTCTGGGGACCCTCACTGGTTCTGAACAACTCTACTCAGTGCAGGAAAACTGGCCATCAGTGCAGAAGGAACCAGGAACAGGGGGAAAGTGACGGACAGATCTAGGATCACAGGAGGCACAATTTAGTGTGGACTTATGCGTGGAGCTGGCCACGGGTAGCCACGGGCGGTGGCCACGGCCCACAGTAGTGAGAAAGGTTGCTGTGTTAACCCAGACAGAGGTGAACAGCCAGATGAATGAACCTCACCGACTACTAACTTATCCAACATCAATTACCAAGCAGCCTGGGGTGGGGTGTGGTGGGGTGGGGTGGGGTGAGCCGGAGAGACGGCTCAGTCATCTAAGAGCACCTGCCACTCTTGAGGGGGCCCTGAGTTTGGTTCCTAGCACCCACATCAGGAGGTTCACAACTGCCTGTAGCAGGCAAGAAGGCAGTTATGACTGAGATGGCCTTGGTTATGTGAGGCTGGGTCCCAGCAACCACATAGGTCATCGCTGAAGTGGCCCACGCTGCTGCCTGTCACAGCGGAGGCTGGGGCCACATCTGTGCACGCTGGTTTTGTGGGGGTGGAGGAGCCAGGCCGTTTGTATGTGTTGAGGGAAGCCTTGCATAGCAATATGGCACGCAGGGACGCTGGGGACAGAGTGAGGGGGAGACCCTCGGCTTCCCCCACGCCAGGGATGGGGAGCTAGTTGGCTGCAGCAGCCACACGACTGCTGTGATTTTTCTTTTCAGAGAGGGTCTCGTGTAGTGCAGACTGACTTTGCATTCTCTATGTAGCTGAGGATGGCCTTGAACTCCTGATCCTCCTGCCTCCACCTTCCCAGTGCTGGGATTACACGTGTGCACTACCACATCCAGCTGCCTATGCTTTGAAAACTCACTTACATTGTGTGTGTGTGTGTGTGTGTGTGTGTGTGTGTGTGTGTGTGTGTGTTTCTTTTTGAAGCAGGGTCCAGTTGAGGCTGGTCTAGAACTTGACATCCTCTTGCCTTGGGCTACTGGACGCTGGGATAGATTGCAGGCATATATTGTGCTACTTGGCTATTTTATTTTGTGGATGCTGGGTACATTAGTTACTTATTTTCTGACAAAATACCCAGACGAAAAGGATTTAAGAAAGGAAGGGGCTTATTCTAGCTTGCAGTTCTGTTTTGGTTTGGTTTGGTTCGGTTCTTTTGGTTTTTCCAGACAGGGTTTCTCTTTGTAACAGCCCTACCTGTCCTGCAACTTTCTCTGTAGACCAGGCTAGCCTTGAACTCACAGAGATCTGCCAGCCACTGCCCCAAATACTGGGATTAAAGGTGTGTGCCACCACCACCACCACCACCACCACCATCATCACCACCAGGCCTGGCTTACGGTTCTAAGTGGTACGGTACAATCCGCCGTGGCCGGGAAGGGAGCCGGGCCTTGGCCGGCTGCTCACCCCTGCATCTGCAGCCAGCAATGACGCTGTCAGCCGCTGTCCTTTCTCCTTTACTGAGTCCAGGACTATTATAGTCCTCAGAGAGTGGGACTCACAGTCAGGTGGCTCTTGCAACCTCAATTAGCCTAATCCAGATTAACCCCTCACAGGCATGCTAAACTAGTCTAGATGACAGCTCACAGACATTGTCCTCTGGGCCATTGTAAATCCTGTCAAGTTGGCAATCAGTCACGCTGTGGGTCAAATCCTGGTCTCTGAACATGCAACACGAGGTACATCACTGCCAAGCTACATGCTACATGCTACATGTAGCTCAGCTCATGCCTGAGAGCTAAGCGTAGCCAACAGCCTGAGGCCGTTCCATAGTAAATGCAATTGGAAAAGCCGTGTCACTGTGGTTAATTGACTAATTGTATTATTGTATTATTTAACATTTTACTTTCTGAGCATGGGTATCTTGCCTGCATGTATGTCTGTGCACCACGTGGATGCCTGGTGCCTGTGAAGGCCGGGAGAGAACATCAGATAGCCACCAGCTGACATGACACATGGGAGCTGGGAATCACACCTGGGTCCTCTGAACCCGCTGAGCCGTCTCTCCAGCCCCTAACTGCTCTAACTTTTATCCCTAAGGCCGTGAACCCTGAATGACGGTCATTTATGACCTAGGTCAGTGACGCCCACTGCTCCTGACGGATCGGATGGGATGGGACGAGGTGCCCCTGAGCCTTTTGTTATTGTTAGGCTCTTGCTTTTTGAGACAGTATCTCACCATGTCACCCTGGCTAGCCTGGAACTCACTGTGTACACCAGGCTGGCCTCAAACTGCTGGGATTAAAGATGTGCACCACCACACCAGCCCATATGAGGTTCTTCTTGTTCCACACTGACATTAGTGGACTGGGAACCAGTGTTTCAAAATGCCACAGGGCCTTGGCTGCTTGGAGCCACAATATTTTACGAGGTGCCGTGCATGTGACCGCATGCCCTGGCTGCTGTGGGATTATTCTGCGTAGTACAGTCGTAAAGTCAGACGGCCCTGATGTGAGAGGTGGGCCATGACCGACACAGAGCCTGCAGCCGTGTTTGCTGGGACGCCGTCCCCAGGAATGTCATCGGTTGTGCCTGGCAGGGTGGCCCAGTGGTTCCCGACCTGCAGCACGTCTGTCCCCCACAGCCCTCCCTGGCCACTCACCTTCATCCTGTGGATCTCGGCCTTCATGGCACGGATCTCTGTCTGCCCAGTCTCAGAATCCACTGAGGCGCGCATCTCCTTTGCAAGTTGGATTTTTTTCTCCCACAGCATGATCTGGTGTCTTCAGAGGTGGGAGAGGCAGAGTCAGAGCCAGAGCAGTTTGAGAATGGGGTGGCAGGGACCCCACCCCTCTGCCCATGGGTGAGGCAAATGAAGCCCAGAAATAT
The DNA here is from genome assembly GCA_030556225.1 of Cricetiscus sungorus. Taxonomy (NCBI): domain Eukaryota; kingdom Metazoa; phylum Chordata; class Mammalia; order Rodentia; family Cricetidae; genus Cricetiscus; species Cricetiscus sungorus. Next base: position 94,070,543 of record JANBXA010000069.1, on the reverse strand, counting down.
TTACTCGGGTTCCTTACAAAGCGGTTTTCCAGGTCTTGAGGCAGACAGACCTGTGCATATGGGCTGGCGGGGAGGAGAGGAAAAAGAGAGAGAGGAGAGAGGAGAAGGCGGGAGAAAAGGGAGGAATTAAAAGAGGGGGAGGTGAGAGACTGGGTCTGGAGAGATGTGGCCCAGCTGCTACAGTTCAGTTCCCAGCACCCTTGTGGTTTGCTACTTATTGTAACTCTAGTTTTAGAGGTACCTGAGACAGAGGGGAGGGAGGCAGTGGGGAAATATAACTTAGGAACTGAGAGTGTACATGTGATTGGAAAAGTCGGATAAGGAAGTAGGAAGTAAAAGGCCACATAGCTCTATAGCAGAAGACTGTCCAAATGTAACCAAAAAACACACTCCAAAGCCACTGTGTGTGCATGTGTTAATGCACAGATCTTGTCAGATGTGTGCGTTAATTTGCAGATCTTGTCAGATGGCAGCAAACACATTATCCCTTCTAGAGCACTCCTGTCAATCAAAGGGCACCTGTTTCCATGGGAGGTGTGTGTGCGTGCAAAGACTCAAAGGGAGTGCTTTTGCTACAAACAAGAAAGAAATGTGTGAACACACACACACACACATACACACACATATACACATACACACACATACACACGCACATACACACACACGCAGGCACACACACACACACACACATACACACACATACACACGCACATACACACACACGCAGGCACACACACATACACACACATACACACACATACACACACACATACACACACATACACACACACACACACACACACACACACACACACACACACACGGAGCAGAGGTGATATTGTGTTTCCCTTTTCCGATACTTTAACGTGGTGTGCATCTGTGCACACATACAGAAGCCAGAGGTTTCCTGCTCTCTTACTCTCCATGTAGTTTCAGGAGAAAGGATCTCACTGAGTCTACAGCTAGACCAAGCTCCATCATGCTGGGATTGTGGGCACCCTTGGCCATGCCTGGATTTTTACACGGCTGCTGGAGATTTGAACTCAGGTCCCCCTGCTTACACAGCAAGCACCCTCATCCCATTATTTTCCCTTCGCTACCCTCAATACTTTGTCAATAGTGAAAAATGCTTGGGGTTGGGTTTATATACTACTACCTTTTGTGTAAAAATAAGATACATTTTATAAACTTTATCCCAAAGAAAACCACTTGATTGATACCCAGAGGGAGCTGGCCTGGCTGGGGCCGGGCGGTAGTCTAAAGATGTCTACGGTGGCTTTCTGTGGTTCTCCTGGGGTTCACAAAGGTGGCCTTCAGAGCTGCTCCCCAGTAGTGCCAGTGTTCCGCGGCCATCCCCGCAGAACCTTGACAGGCCCGGCGACATTTAGCGCCAACCCCCGGCTGACCCCTACTCACTCGGCCTCCACTAGGCTGTTGAGAAGGGTGGCCTTTTCCTCTTGGAGCTGCATCAGCTTTTCCTGCATTTGGATGGTCTCTCGCTCTGAATCCTGTGGGGAAGGTCCAGGCCCCTGGAGTCCCTCAGGACTGGCAAGGCCTCAGAGCAACATTGTGACCTCCGGGAGCCCCTCCAGGGCCGGGGAGGGTGTGGGGCGTGCTAACCTTCAGGGTGCGCAGGAACTCGGTCTCAGCCAGCTGGCTGCTCTGCTGCAGCTGCTCCGACTCGCTCCGGTTCTTGCCCAGCAGCACGTTGAGCTTGGTCAGGTCATTGCTCAGGTCCTTCATGTGGCGGTGGATCTCCTTCTGCTCTTTCTTCTCTTGCTCAATCTTGCCTGCGGGAGGACAGGCGTGCGTGCGCGCGCGCGTGTGTGTGTGTGTGCGTGTGTGTGTGTGCGCGTGCATGCGTGTGTGTGTGGTGTGTGTATGTGTGAGTGTGTATGTGTGTGTGTGTGTGTGGTGTGTGTATGTGTGAGTGTGTATATGTGAGTGTGTGAGTGTGTGTATATATGAGTGTGTGAGTGTGTATGTGAGTGTGTATATGTGAGTGTGTGTGTGTGTGTGTGATGCTGGAGGGCCAGGGGTCCTAGGCAGGCAGCAGCCATGCCCTCCTGTGGCTCCCTTCCTGCCCTGTCATGCGCCCCACCATGGAGAGGAGGCTGGGTCCCTTCCTGGACTCCCCATCCCAAAGCCTGGTCCCTGGGGGGCCCTGCAAGTACCTTGTGCTACAGAAGCACAGGTGCAGGGCAGGGGCAGGGGGTGCAGAACCCAGAGCAGGGGCGGGGGGTGCAGAGCAGGGGCGGGGGGTGCAGAGCGCAGAGCAGGGGCGGGTGGGGTGCAGAGCAGGGGTGGGGGGTGCAGAGCAGGGGGGTGCAGAGCAGGGGTGGGGGGGTGCAGAGCAGGGGGTGCAGAGCAGGGGTGGAGGGTGCAGAGCAGGGGGTGCAGAGCAGGGGTGGGGGGTGCAGAGCAGGGGTGGGGGGTGCAGAGCAGGGGGGTGCAGAGCAGGGGGTGCAGAGCAGGGGGGGTGCAGAGCAGGGGCGGGTGGGGTGCAGAGCAGGGGCGGGGGTGCAGAGCAGGGGGCGGGGGGTGCAGAGCAGGGGCGGGGGGTGCAGAGCAGGGGCGGGGGGTGCAGAGCAGGGGCGGGTGGGGTGCAGAACAGGGGCGGGGGGTGCAGAGCAGGGGTGGGGGGGTGCAGAGCAGGGGCGGGGGTGCAGAGCAGGGGCGGGGGGTGCAGAGCAGGGGCGGGGGGGTGCAGAACAGGGGCGGGGGGTGCAGGGCAGGGGCGGGGGGGTGCAGAGCAGGGGTGGGTGAAGCTAAGGTGCTGTGGGTATCTAGGGAAGGCAGGCAGGCCCTTTGGGGCAGGGTGGGAAGGGTACAGACAAAAGCTGTTCTTGACATTTTGATGACGGAAAAAGGGCACCAGGGCACAGGACCCATTCATTTCTGTTGGGTTCTCTGCCCTTCCGGCACCAATGTCCTTGGCTGGCTCAGAGCTAGGTCTCTGGGTGCGCCTCTCTTTGCCCCAGAGGATGTCACCCATGTCAGGGTGGGGTGGGGAGGGTGCGGGAGGGAGGCTTTGCCAGCTCTGGCTTCCCACACTAGTCACTGCTGCTGCCAGGCAGCCTTGCAAACTCCACACTCTGCAGTGAGGGCGTGAGGAATCACAGGCTGTGAGAGGTGCAGTGGTATTGCCGGAAGTGGGCAGACACAGCAGCTGCAGACCTCCACGTGGCACCAACAAACTAGGTGGCTTTAGAATTTTCCTGGTTTGCTTTGCTTTCGTTTTGAAACAGGGTCTTACTATGTAGCCCAGGCTAGCCTCAGACTTACAGCCTCAGGGCCCTGAGTGCTGGGATTGCAGGCGCGTGGCAGCCGGTCTGGGATTGATGTGGCTGGGAGGGAGCGAGCGCCGCGCAGCCCCTTCCCAGGGCGCCCCCAGGCTCACTCTCTATGCGAATCTTCTTTTGCTCCATGATGTGTATCTCCTTCTTGAGTTGGTTCAGGGAGACCAGCTGCTCCTCGCGCTCGTGGGTGTCGTGGACCAGTTCCTGCTGCAGGCGCAGCCAGCTCATCTGCGCCTCCGCCACTCCCGCGTTGTGCTCTTCAGTCAGCTTCGACAGCCTTTTGATCTCCAGTTCCAGGGGTCCAACTTCCTCCCCCTGCAGGGATTTAATCACAGTGCAGCGTGAGCACTGGGATTCACAGGCTTGCTTTTCTTATTGTTTATGTGTGGTGTATAGAGGTGTGTGTGTGTGTGTGTGTGTGAGTGTGTGTGTGTATGTGTATGTGAGTGTGTGAGTGTGTGTATGTGTGAGTGTGTGAGTGTATGTATATTGAGTGTGTATGTATGTGTGTGTGTATGTGTGAATGTGTGTATGTGAGTGTGTGTGTATATGTGTGTGAGTGTGTGTATGTGAGTGTGTGTATGTGTGTGAGTGTGTGTGTATATGTGAGTGTGTGTATGTGAGTGTGTGTGTATATGTGAGTGTGTATGTATGTGTATGTGAGTGTGTGTGTGTATGTGTGAGTGTGTATATGTGAGTGTGTGAGTGTGTGTATGTGAGTGTGTGTATGTGAGTGTGTGAGTGTGTGTATGATTGTATGTTTATGTGTATGTGAGTGTGTATGTGTGTGTATGTGTGAGTGTGTGTGTGTATATGTGAGTGTGCGTGTGTATATATGTGAGTGTGTGTGTGAGTGTGTGTGTGAGTGTATGTGTGTGAGTGTGTGTATGTGAATGTATGTGTGAGTGTGTATATGTGAGTGTATGAGTGTGTATGTGAGTGTGTGTATATGTGTATATGAGTGTGTGAGTGTGTATGTGAGTGTGTGTGTATGTGAGTGTGTATATGTGAGTGTGTGTGTGTGTGTGTATGTGAATGTATGTGTGAGTGTGTATATGTGAGTGTATGAGTGTGTGTATGTGAGTGTGTGTATGTGAGTGTGTGTATGTGTGTATATGAGTGTGTGAGTGTGTATGTGAGTGTGTGTGTATGTGAGTGTGTGTATGTGAGTGTGTGTGTGTGTATATGAGTGTGTGAGTGTGTATGTGAGTGTGTGTGTATGTGAGTGTGTGTATGTGAGTGTGTGTGTGTGTGTATATGAGTGTGTGAGTGTGTATGTGAGTGTGTGTATGTGAGTGTGTATATGTGAGTGTGTGTGTGTGTATGTGAGTGTGCGTGTGTATATATGTGAGTGTGTATATGTGAGTGTATGAGTGTGTGTATGTGAGTGTGTGTATGTGAATGTATGTGTGAGTGTGTGTATGTGTGTATATGAGTGTGTGAGTGTGTATGTGAGTGTGTGTGTATGTGAGTGTGTATATGTGAGTGTGTGTGTGTGTGTGTTGAGTGTGTGTATGTGTGAGTGTGTGTGTGTATATGTGAGTGTGCGTGTGTATATATGTGAGTGTGTGTGTGAGTGTGTGTGTGAGTGTATGTGTGTGAGTGTGTATATGTGAGTGTATGAGTGTGTGTATGTGAGTGTGTGTGTATGTGAGTGTGTGTATGTGTGTATATGAGTGTGTGAGTGTGTATGTGAGTGTGTGTGTATGTGAGTGTGTATATGTGAGTGTGTGTGTGTGTGTGTGTGTGTGCACGCATGTGGCCACAGCGGTGAGAGCGCCACACTGAGTGTTATTTTGTTCACACAGGGTCTCCCAGTGACTCTGGGACTTAGAGATTGGGTAGAATAACTGGCCAGCAGGCCGTGGGACCCTCGGTCCCTGCCTCCGCAGGGCTGGTGTTACAGGTGTTTTCGAGTTGGGTGCTGGGGTGGAGCCCAGAGCCTTAGGATCATGAAGCAAGCACTTTCTCTCCTTTTGGGGCGGGCTATGGAGAATCAAGAATTCAAGACAGTCCTCCAGAGTCCCAGGAATCTTATCTTTCACTGGCTTTGAGGTTTTACGTCCTCAGGGGCACAGCCTTTGACCCTCAGGGAGACTCTGTCCTCTGACCTCAGACCATCGAGGTCGACGGCCAGCTTCCTGGAGAGTTTGCTCTCCTTGGGGACTTGGGTACTCGCTCAGGCACCTGAGTGACAGGTGAGATAGGGCGCTCACATCAATTAAAACACTTTGCCCAGTGCAGCAGTGGGTCAGCCCAGCCCACCACCCACCTATGTGTCTGTGTGGCTCGTAGGCCACGAAGAGAAAAAAAAGAAGCCAGGTGTGCAGCACATAGCCCCCCACGGCTTCACGGCCTCAGAGTCTAGGTCCACCTGGGCCACACGTGGACAACAGACGCAAACGATGTGAAATTCAGGTCCTGGTTACAGAGGTGAGGAGCAACCTGGCCGCCCAGCCCAGCCTAGCGACGCACACTTCACTAGTGGGACGGGGTGGGGGGGCAGGCGGGAGGGATGCTGCTGTCGGGGAGCAGCAAGGCACATGGGACGGAGCCCAGGGTGGCGCCTCACCCCCAGCACGGACACCATCTGCTCCAGCTGCTTGTTGAAGAAGTTGATGAGGCTCTGCTTCCTCTCAATGAGGATGGTGCGGCGGGCGATCTCGTTCTCGCTGTTGGTGATGAGGTCATTGAAACGCTTCACCTCCTTGTCCAGCTCCGCCAGCGTCTTCTTATGCACGTCTATCTTGCAGCTGGTGTTGGTGATGTCCAGGGTAGCCTGAGCGATGTCGCCGTCAATTTTTGAAAGATGTGTCACCTGAGGGCATGGGGGGCAAGGGGTGTGAGCGCTTCCTGCCGCCGCCTGAATTGGCTGGGCTGCGGTTTCCTTGACGCTCTGCTGCGATCGATCGCTGCATGCCCCCATGAGGAAGCTAACCCGCCCCGTTTCTAGAGGACCTACAGGGGATTTGTTTACACGTGGAGAAAAAAGAAAGGGGTGTGGTGGCTGGCACCTGCCTATGATCCTGGCACAGGGAGGCTTAGGTGGGAGGATCTTGAGTTCAAGGGCAGTTTGGGCTACACAGTAAGTTTGAGGTCAGGGTGAGCTACAAGACTCTCTCTCTCTCTCTCTCTCTCTCTCTCTCTCTCTCTCTCTCTCTCCTCTCTAAAGGAGGGGGGACTGGTTCATTTCTTTCTTTCTTTCTTCCTTCCTTCCTTCCTTCCTTTCTTTTCTTCCTCCCTCCCTCCCTCCCTCCCTCCCTCCCTCCCTCCCTCCCTCCCTCCCTCTCTCCCTCCCTTCCTTTTTCCTTTGAGACAGGGTCTCTCTGTGTAGCCCCAGCTGTCTTGGAACTCTCTCTGTAGACCAGGCTGGCCTCAAACAGAGATCTGCCTGCCTCTGCCTCTTGGCTGGTTCATGTCTTTAATCCTAGCACTTGGGAGGTAGAGGCAGCCACCTGGAAGCCTTATTCCAGTGTTAGGTACTCCCTCCCACGCCTCCCACTGCCCCATACCCATTAGGAGAGCAGGGGTGGGGCCATGTGCCACTGATCTCGTCAGTCTGGCAGGTACTGTCTCATTTTTTTTTTCCATAAAGATTTACTTATTATGCATATAGTGTCCTGCCTGCATGTGTGCCTGCCTGCAGACCAGAAGGAGGCAGCAGATCTCACTACAGATGGTTGAGAGCCACCATGTGGTTGCTGGGAATTGAACTCAGGACCTCTGGAAGAGCAGCCAGTGCTGTTGACCTCTGAGCCATCTCTCCAGCACCCCCCATCTCATATTTTTATGTAAACTTTTTAAAAAATAATGTCTCACTGTGTAGTACTAGTTGCCCCCTCTTCCCCCCCACCCCGACGCTGAGATTAAAGGCGTGCGTCATCACCTTCAGCCTCTCTCATATGGTTTTTAATGGCTGTGGGATGCGCAGCAGGACGTCTCCAGAGCCCAGGGACCTCAGCTCTGCCTGAGTTTATAAGGGGATCCTGCACCGACACCTGCCCCCCTTACCTCTGCACCAGCCCCACCACCCTCTCTGATCCTCTTCCCACCCCAGCCGTCACCCGTGCGCAGGGCTTTTGGGTACCCAGGGTCCACTTTCAAAGCTTCCACTTCAGCTGGAAAACTATAGCAATAAAGTTGTTAGCCTGAGACTCTTTACTGCCCTCTGCTGGGAAGAGGTGGTGACAGTCCATGCCCAATCTAGGAAGGGGCAGGATGGGGACAGGGGACAAGTCCAGCCTGTGCAACAATGGAGCCAGGCAGGCTCCTTCACATACACCACCTGTATCAAAGCACCTGGGACACGGTCTCCTTTCGCCGGCCCTGCTCCCAGGGGAAGGACCTGAGCTGCATCGGCCTGGACATTCCAATGAGACCCTGCTGGGCTGTGTATTAGCGGCTGCCAGCCACGTCCCTGCTCCTTGCAGTCAGGTCAAAAGTGTGTGTGGAGTAGGAATGACTGCTGTCATTTCAGGGGGCCAGGTGACAACAGCCATGCCTACTCCTGACAAAGGGAATGGCAATGGCGGCAGGTCCAATCATCTGCCGCCTTCAAGGTGACAGGAAAGACAGCTGAGCCCACATGGCCAGAGGCTGGGCCCATGGAGCTAGGCAGATAGAGGACCAGGTTCTCAAGGGAGCCGAATTCAGGGGTTAACTGCAGAGTCACCCCTGTGATCCCCATCTTCAGCTGGACACAGTGCTCCCTGGGGCCACCAAGTCAGAAATCTATCCTACCATATAAAGAAGCAAAGAAAAAACCTGAGTGGGGAGGGGGTAAGGCTACGGGGGGCTCACAAATAATCCCAGCCTTTGAGAAGCAGAGGTATGCAGATAGCCACGGTTTGATGCTGGCCAGCGTGTACTACACATAGTGAATCCCAAGACAGTCTCAGCTACAGCAGAATGTGCTGCAGTCTTGAGAATCAATCAATCAATCAATCAATCAATCAATCAATCAATCAATAAAAGAAAAAGCATTATTCAAGTAGTGAGTTGTGATGGGAGATGTTATTCTGTAAATATGCTTCTCATACTGGTTAATTAATAAAGCCTGTGGCCAATAAAAAACTAGATAGGCGGGGCTAGGAGACCAGGAGGAGGAAAGAGGAAGTACTGGGGAGGAGTCAAGGTGTAAAGCATGGAGGAAGCAAGATGCCAGCCGTGGCTCCCGATAAGATGAGCCACGTGGAAATATTTAGAGAAGTAGAAATGGGTTAATCATTAAGATAGAGCTAGCCCATAAACAATAATGGTAACTGGCCAACAGGATTGTATCAAATACAGAGTCTCAGAGTGTTATTTGGGGCTCATGTGGCGGCGGGACCATGGCGGCAGGACCGGGAGGCCGGCGGGGAGGAACCTGCTGTAACATAATGGTGTCAGAAGTGGGATTGAGAAATTTCACTTAAAACTTAACAAAAGCTTAAAAAATAGTTTTTAGAAACAAAAGAACAGAGACTAACAAGACCTCTTAGTAGCAGCATTTTCTCGGTTGGATTTGTTTTGCTGTAGACAGAGAGTTGCACGGCTCCTTTAAGGAAGGTTTCCAAAATTAGCATAAGCGGCAAAAAACCGCCTTGCTTTTAAAGAGCTCTGCTAACAATTCATTGATGTGTATGAGAGCTGCAATGAAGGTTTACACTGTGTTTTAAAAAAATACGCTGGCTTGGGAGAGAAAAAGAAACAGGATACAATGGTTTAAAAAAGAAAAAAGGAAGTAGAATGGATGGGTGTGTTGGCGCATGCCATTAATCCCAGCACTGGGCAGACAGAGGCAAGCAGATCTCTATGATTTCAAAGTAAACCTGGTATACAGAGGAAATTCCAGGACAGATAAAAATTAGACAGAGAAACCCTGTCTCAAAATATGTAAAAATAGAAGTAGATGAAATAGAGTTAAAAAAAAAAAAAAAGCCACGTAAAGATGGAAAACACAGAGAAATTTTGGATACTACACGCGAGTCTGTTGTCTTTAAATTATTTGATTGCTGAGAAAATAACAACTGTTAAAAGAAATGCTGTTGGATTAATTCAATTTATATATTTTAAAAATGCTTTGACTCCAAAATTTAAGCCTAAGGACAAGTTACTGGGGAAAAGGATTTCTATTTTTGTTTCCACAGGAAATGAAATGCTGTGGATTTCTTCAAGACTTATGTGGTTTGATCAAGCCAGACCCCCTGAAACAGTGCCCCAGGTGATCCAACATTCAAAGCAGTTGAGGCAAAGCCTTTCAGACTACAACCAAGATTTGTGTGTCTTCTTAGGATCCCCATGACAACGCCCTCTACCAGCAGGAAGTAGTTTGGAAAGAACGACGCCCAAATTCCCAAATATTGTTTATAAATTTTTGTTTTCATTTAAATGGACTTGGTTATAAATGGCTATAACCACAAGCAATCTTTTTAAAGGTAAAAAGGGAATTATGATATAGATATGAATGCTTTGCTTTGCAATGGATTTTCTTTTATTGATACAATTTAAGGTCAATTTTGTAATATGTCTATTTCTCCTCTTGTTTAGGTATTGTGTTTATATAGCTCATTGGAAAATGTAATGTATAATTTAGTACAGATTATAGAGAGTTACCTATGATAGTTAAAATTTGGAGTTAAGTTAGTTAGGATTTCTAGATATGCAGAGATGTATTTGAGATGAATAAGCATTCTTCAAACCTTTCAAAGACCTACAGATTATGGCATTTAAAACGGTTTAGGGATTTTCTTGACAGTGAGGCACAACTGCTCCTGGTAACACCACCTGCGTCAGAAAGGAAGATGGACATTGAAGAAACATGTTATGGAGTTTGCTTCTAATATGGCAAGACTAGCCATTTGGGCAAGGTACTGCTCTTTTGGACTGTTTGACTTTATGTTGTAGAAACTGGACATGCAGGACCCACAAAAAGGTGACTGCTGATTCAACATGGACAGTGTTACAGGATTCCTGCTTCATGGAAGAGACAGCCAGACAGTCTACAGGACACAGGGAAACATGACTGACAAACTGCCAATACACGCGGACAGTTTAAAGTTTCCTGCTTTGCTGAGGAGTCTGGAGACACACTATGGCCTATGGGCTGAAGATGGAACATTACAGAAGAACTTTGGGTGACTGACCAGACAGTGAGTTGTCTCTGTTATTCTAGAGTTTATATATTATCCTTCTGTGGTCTTTGAAAGAATTGAAGACAGATAGTTATGGTTATAGTTTTCCTTAGTTAGGATTAAATATAAGTTACATATAGGACTTTAGACTCACAAAGATAGGATAGATGATATTTTCTTTAAGTCTTACAAAATGTTAATGGACTAAATATTGTTAACTGTGATTCTTATTTGATAACTGTTGTATGATATATTTTGCTATGTTAAGATTAAACCCCTTCTTTTATTTTAGACAGAAAAGAGGAGATGATGGGAGATGTTATTCTGTAAATATGTTTCTCATACTGGTTAATTAATAAAGCCTGTGGCCAATAGGAAACAAGATAGGTGGGGCTAGGAGATCAGGAGGAGGAAAAAGGAAGTAGGGAGGAGGAGTCAAGGTGTAAAGCATGGAGGAAGCAAGACGCCAGCTGTGGCTCCCCGATAAGATGAGCCACGTGGAAATACTTAGAGAAGTAGAAATGGGTTAATCATTAAGACAGAGCTACCCCATAAACAATAATGGTAACTGGCCAACAGGATTGTATCAAATACCGAGTCTCAGTGTGTTATTTGGGGCTGGTGCGGCTGTGGGCCCAGACCGGTGGCGGGCGGGCAGGCGGGCTGGCGGGAAACTACAAGCTACAGAGTTGCTTTTCCAAAGGCAGTCTCCCACGTAGCTGAGGAAAAAGCAAAGCCATTGAGTGAATTTTCAGGTGTGTGGTGCCCCAGGCTTTTGAGGTCAAAGGCAACACTGCAAGCCTCCTGGGTGGTGGCTTCTGCTCAGGAAGCTAAGCTAAGCTGGTGGCTTAGCAGCTTGTCCTTAGAGTGTAGACATTTGCAGACCCCAGTATCTGCACAAAACACTGAAAAACTCCAGTCAGTCTGGAGCCTCTAACAAGAGAGCGGTCAGTCATAGAATGCACAACAGCAAAGGCAAATGTGTTAGGTGTTGTCGAATCAAATGAAAAGCAGAAAATCCAGTGAGTTCCAAACAATGCCTGTGCACCTTTCTCTCTGTGTCATAGGTCAATGGTGCTGACAAAAATGTAACCAAGTGAGCCTAAAACCAGATGTTTAACAAGAGTGCATGAGGGTGTGTGTGTGTGTGTGTGTGTGTGTGTGTGTGTGTGTGTGTACTACAGGACCTCACGCCTGCTAGACAAACTCTCCAGGTTTTCAACAACAAGAAAGCACTAGCTGGATCTGTCATCCCAGCTGCTCAAGAGACTAGGTTGGGCATGGCAATCACAAGTTCAAGCCTAGCCTGGTCTACAGAGTAAGTTCAGGTCAGCCTAGGCAACTAGTGAGACCCTGTTTCAATATTAGAAGAGAGCTTGGGGATCTGGGGCAGGATGCACCCCACTGCTTAGAGTCCTGCATTCCATCAGCAGGGCCTAGTAAACTGGACACGGTGGCCCGGGCTATAACCCTAACACTTAGGGGGTAGAGGCAGAAGGATCAGAAATTCAGGGGCACACACACACACACACACACACACACACACACACACACATCTCTATACATATATACACACACATACACATACACACAGAGACACACACACATCTCTCTATACACACACATCTCTCTATACATACACACACACAGACATACACATCTCTCTATACACACACACACACACACACACACACCTCTCTCTACACACACACACACATCTCTATACACACACACACATACACACAGAGACATACACATCTCTCTATACACACACATACATCTCTATACACACACACACACAGACACACACACACACCTCTCTATACATACAGACACACACACAGACACACACACACACATCTCTCTATACACACACATCTCTCTATACATACACACACACACAGACACACACACATCTCTCTATACACACACACACACACACATCTCTCTATACACATACATCTCTCTATACACACACACATCTCTCTATACACACACACATCTCTCTATACATACACACACACACATCTCTATACACACACACACACACACACACACACACACACACACACACACACACACGCAGCAAGTTTGAGGCTAGCTGGAGCTACATGTATCCTGTCTCAAAGAAGGAGGATAAAGGGCACTGAGGGTCTTTTAAGGGTGTGGTGCATGTGCAGGACCCTAGGTTCAATCTCTAGCACTACAGAAGCAAAATCAATTAAAAATAAATTATAGGGTTGGGTGTGGTGGCCCACATCTTTGATCCTGGCACTTGGGAGGCAGAGACAGGCAGACCTCTCTGAGTTTCAAGGCCAGCCTGGTCTACATATCAAGTTCCAGGACAGCCAGGACCACATAGGGAGACCCTGCCTCCAAAACAAAAACAAAAACAAAAAAGCAAAAGTAAATAAATAAGTAAATTACAGAAATTATTACTTTGACAGCTAGAAACAAGGTCATGAGGGACCGCCCCAGATACCCTGTTCACAAGACCCTGGCTCCAGCCCAGCCCCTGCCCAGTCAGCAGGGGACCACCTACCAGGTTGGTATTTTCCTTCTGCAGCTTCCGAAGGAGCTGTTGAAAGTACATGGTCATCTTGCTGGAGGTCCCCTGTTCCTGCAGCTTGTCCAGGATGGAGGCGTCCATCTTGTGCCGTAGCTCCTGCTCTATATGGATAGCCTGGCGGGCGACCTGGAGTTCGTTCATGACCGCTGATTGTTCCTGCAAAGGAAGAGCCACGGGAGGGACATGCCCGGGGTGTCCCCCTAAGGGCTGGCTGAGAGCAGAGGCCCGGGGTTGGGGGCCATGCCTCACCAGATAGCCTTTGCTGAGCATTTCCTCCGTGTCCTGCAGGGCGAGCTGGTACGTGTTGAACTCGCTCTGCAGAGCCTCTTGCTTGCTTAAGCACTGGGTGGTCATTTTCTGCACTAACATGGCTTCTGTCTCTGAGCGGTTCAGGAGGCGGGCCAGCTTCTCATTCTTCTCTTCCTCCTTCATGATGGACCTCTTGTAGGCTTCGATCTCACCGTCTACAGACTTGACCTGATGCTCACACTCCCTGCAAAACCAGAAGAGCAAAGCCCATCACGGGCTAGACACAGGAGGGGCTTCCACACATGGAGAAATGGTGTGTGTGTGGGGGGGGGGGACACCAACTCATAACCGCTATTTATCTTTTTGTATGTGCGTCTTCTGGTTTGCTTTTCTGTCGCTGTGATAAAACACTGACCAAAAACTCCTTAGGGAGGAGAGGGTTTGTTTGTCTCACATGTTACGGTCCATCATCAAGGATGGTCCAACTCAAGATGGGGCGGGGACTGGGGCAGAGGGCGTGAAGGAAGGCTGCTCCCTGGCTCAGCTTCCCTTCTTACGTGACCCCTGTGCAGGCGTGGCAAGGTCTGCAGTGGCTTAGGCCCACGCACATCAGTCGCTAATCAAGAAACGACAGCCAGTCTGATGGAGGCAAAATCTCAGCTGTGGTTCTCAGGTGTGAAATGGACAAAACCCAGCTAGCACAGTGTGTCTGTGTACGCATGTGGATGTCTTCCTCAGTCCCTCCCCACCCTACTTTTTAAAAATGCATTACTTATTTATTGTGTATGCGCTCATGCACATACGTGATGACATGTGTGGAGGTCAGAGGACAACTTGTGCCTTTTCCCACTGAGCCATATCTGTGGCCTAAATGTGTGGCCCAGGCTGGTCTCAACCTTGGGATCCTTCTGCCTCTGGCTCTAGCATATCCAACCAGCATTCGCCACTACAACTGGCTTATATTTTTAATTAAAAATTAGTAACGTTTTGTGTGGAGCCAGGTGTGCATGCCCCAGAGCATGTGTGCAGGTCAGAAGACAGCCTTTGGGGCTCAGTTCTTGCCATCAACTACTCTGGTTTTGAGGACTGAACTTGGGGGTAGCGGGAGCCTTTTACCGCCTGAGCCATCTTGCTGCCCCTACCTTAGTTTTTGAGACAGGGTCTTTCACTGGACCTGGATCTTGGTGATATGGCTAAGCTGGTTGGCCAGGGAACCCTAGGGATCTTCCTGTCTCCATCTCCTGAGTCCTGGGGTTTTAAATGTGGACCTTAGCTGGAGAGGTGGCTCAGTGGCTGAGAAAACCAGCTGCCCTTCCAGAGGACCCAGGTTCAATTCCCAGCACTCATATAGTAGCTCATAACTATCCATGACTCCAGTTCTAAGGGATCAGATGTCTTCTGGCCTTTGTGTACACTGCACACATATGTATTGTACAGACATACATGTAGGTGAAAGGCCCATATATGATGTATGGATAGATAGATAGTTAGATACATGATAGTGGTAGGGAATTGCCTAGCATGTATGACGTGCTGGGCTCCATGCCAGGGGCCACTAAACAAGCAATTCCCCCAACACACAAATCCTGGATTAACAGAAGTCGAGTGTGTGTGTGTGTGTGTGTAGATTTCTATTCTTTCATCTGCTGCAGTATCTTACCTTTCTTATTTAAAACAAGAATTTTAAGAGCCCCACTACGTAGCCCTGGCTGGTCTGGAGCTATGTGTAGTCCAGGCTGACTTTGAACTCACCACCAGGCAGGCCTGGCCAGACTGCCTTTAAATCTTCTGGATGTACACCCAGCCCCACTGCAGTCACAGTGGGCAGTTGGTGTCCTGCCAGGCAGGCTCACAACTATCTCATGTGTAGCCTTGGCTTCAGAGGGGGGGCTGTCTCAAAAGCAAGCAAGCAAAACCATAAGACACAAGACACTTACTTTTCCCACAGTCTAACTAGTGTGATCCTAACAGGTGAGAATACGTAATGTGTTGGGGACTTTGAGGTGACACTGGGGTGTGCGACTGTCACAGTCCTCTCTGTCCTTGCTTACAGATGTGTGTTCTTTGAAAGTCCTGGCTTGGGGATGATAAGGAAAATCTGCCTGGCACCTAGCAGCCAGGACAGGCCCAGGCTCAGCCTGTACAGCCGGAAGAAATGGATATTCTAAATCCAGTACTACCCTCATAAAGACGTCTTGTGTCTTTGTTTGCTTCTAAGTGAGCAGTCATGTATACCCCAGCCTTTTTGTTCTCAGTGCAGGGGACAGAACCCAGGCTTTGTGCGTGCCAGGCAGGCCTTCTACCCTAAGCTGGTCTCCATAATTTCTGAGAGAGAGGGGGGGGGATGTCCTTCTGTATATATGCTTCTCTTATTGGTAGATGAATAAAACACTGTTTGGCCTATAGCCAGTAGAGGAAGGGGGATAGGAGGGACTAGTAAATTAGGAGAATTCTGGGAAAGGCAGGCAGAGGGAGCCCCGCAGAGAAGTTGCCATGTAGGCTACAAGGGAGGTCCTGGCATTCTCCAGTAAGACAAGACCACGTGCAGATACATACACTTATAGAAATGGGCTAATAATAAAATCAGAGCTAGCCCTAACCACCCACCAACAGTTTAGTAATTAATATAAGTCTTTGTGTGTTCATTTGGGGCTGAGAAGGGCAGTGGGACCTGGCAAGACAAGAAGAACCCCCGCAGTGTGTGTGTGTGTGTGTGTGTGTGTGTGTGTGTGTGTGTGTGTGTGTGTGTGTGTGTACGCACATATGCACCCCAGAAGACAGCATTAAACCTCCAGAGTTACAGGAGGTCATGAGCTGCCTGACGTGTGTGCTGGGAACTGAACTTGGATTTACTGGAAGTAAAACATGCTCTCATAACTTCAGAGCCATCTTCCCAGTACTCAGCACCTACCCACTCTGTCCCTCAGGGCTCAAGCCTCTGTGGGCCTCAACTTGAGAGGCCCAGCCAATGAGCCACCTGCGGAACCAAATTCCCATCCCTTGGGTGGTTCCGGCCGGTATCAAGGCAGTGAGCGTCTCCTGCCCAAGCGCCACCTCGTATCCCTTCCCTTTCAAGGGGATGAAAACGGTTTGGGCTGGGACGGGGGCCCTAGGGCAGAACAATCCAGAACAGCTGGGGAAGGGCTGGGGTTTTCTGCTCAGAAACTGGTGAAACTGCTGTGAAAAGGTCGCCTTTGTCTCCCACAGGCAAATGTCTCCTTCTGACACCCTTCCTGGGGCCCTGCCCTGCAGGGCTCTGCTGCACCTGTGTGGAGTGGCCCCTGGTTACCCAGCACACCCGCCACGGTCCGGCCTGTGGGCGGCCCCTCCCGGGGTGGTACCTGAGCGCGTCCAGCACGGTCCTGTACGCCTCGTTACGGTGCTTCATGCCCACTAGGCTGGTGGCCCACTGCTGCAGGATACGCTTCTTCTCCACTGCAATGGTGTCAATCTCTGTGGTGGCCTGCAGGGAGGGCGCGGCACAGACACAGTGGGAAATGACGGAGCCGCCTTCTGCCGCCTGCCTCCCCTCCACCGGAACTTTTTCCTGTTTTGTTTGTTTCTCTAACGCCCTGGCTGTCCTGGAACTCTCTCCATGTGTGGCCCAGGCTGGGCTCAGATGCAGAGATCCTCCTGCCTCCGCTGAGATTAAAGGTGTTCACGACCACGCCTGGAACCTTAATTGTTCTTGACCACAAATCAGCAGAGGGGCACCAGGAAGTACAGAGTAGCTTTGCAGAGGCCTGGGTCCTCCGCAGAGTCTCCTGGCAGCTTATAGGGTTCAGTGCTGGGGGCCCATCAACTATGACAGGACACCCACTCCACACCAGTGCCAAGACAGGGCCTAGTGGATGTCACACATGAGGCTGGGGTCACCCAGGCAGGGCCCACACCCCTGCCCCGTCAGCTCTTGCCCAGGGAGGAAGTATTTGAGTCAAGAAGGACCAGGCCTCCCGGGAGGGCGTCTGGCTCGGAGAAGTGGGCCACCCTGAGCTGGGGACTGGGATGCAGGACGGCTGTGGGGCAGGCGGGGAAGAGGGAGGACACCAGGGTGCTCCTGTGGATGCCAGATGTCAGCCTGAGGTGTCGCTCCTCAGGAACCGCCCACCTCTTTCTGAGTCAGCGTGTCTCCCTGGCCTGGAACACAGCACGCTGGCGGATCTAAGCTGTCAGGACCAGAGAACCCCAGGGATCGTCACGCTTCTGTCTGCACGTGTGCCCCTCCAGGGCCAGACTGGGGATCAAAGTCAAGTCCTCATGCTTGAATGGCTTGGCATTTTATTGACTCAGCTATCTCTCTCAGCCACAGCCTGGCACTTTATTATTATTATTATTTCTGAGACAGTGTTTCTCTGTGTAACTTTGGAGCCTGTCCTGGAACTAGCTCTGTAGACCAGGCTGGCCTTGAACTCACAGAGATCTGCCTGCCTCTGCTTCCTGAGTGCTTCTTGTGGGCCATCACCGCCTGGCAGTCTGGCACTTTTTACCAGACACCTCTGCACACCTCTGTACCCACAACCTTAGAATGAAGGTCAAATGGCCTGTGCGTGGTCTGGATTGAGACGCTGACAGTCACAAGGCGGGCCAGGCATTCTCCTGGGTCCTCCTTGGCAGAGACCTGCCTATAGCCACCTCCCAGCCACCTCACTGGCTCACCCGAGCAATGACTGTGTGTGGCTGTGGGCCTGACAATGTCTGAATGCTGGGACGGAGAACTGAACAGACCCCGGAGACTTTGCTGGGGTCAAAGGCAAAGGTGCCAGCCAATAGGACAAAAGAAGGAAGGAGCCCTGATGGGCTTTGATCAGGAGTCCGTGGTCATCTTCAGTACAGAGCAGGTCTGAGGCCGACCAAGGCACATGAAGCCCTGTCTCAAAGAAAAAGAGCTAAGTCCGTAAAGGGAAGGGTCTGGAGGACGGGCCACACCAGGCCTGGGTTAAGCATGGCCACCAACAGAAGGAGAGACAGCAGAGGAGACCCCCTGCCACTTAGAGCAAAGCCACAGGGGCTCTCTGTTCTATGAACTTTGTCACAAACCTGTGCACTCTGGGCAAGTCTGTCCTCGCAAACCCTCCTTGGAACACATTTCTCCCGACAGACGGAGGAAGAGCCAGCTGGGGCCTCCAGGAGGTGACTGGGTCTCTACCCTGTGGGGTGCGCTGTGAGCCAATGGGGGATTTTCTCTGTAGGAGCCCGCGTATCTAGATGGCACTCGCACTCCCCATTCTCACCTTGGACTCTGCCTGCAAGCGGGCCACCTTCAGCTGTGACCCTTGTCCTTGTACTGCGCCACGAGCCAAGGACCTCTTCTCTCTCTAACTCGCAAGGCTGTGCCACTGCACCGTTTACCAGGGGCTGTAAGTGGGCCTCACCCTTTCTTCCTTCTGTTGGGGGCTGTGTTGGGTGTGGCCCCGCCCTCCTGACCCTTCTCGTTAGGGACTCCACAGTTTTAATTTTGAGGTGGGGCTCAGGTAGCCAGCTTTCTATGTGGCTGAGGGTGATCTTCAACCTCTGATAGCCCTGCCCCTGTCTGCCCCTGTCTTCCTAGTGTCGGAATGATATGCATGCATGCATCACCATGCTGGGTTTATGAATGGGGACCAAACCCATGCCTTGTACATGCTAGGCAAACATTCTGCCAGCTGAGCTCCACACACCCAGCCTTCAGACTCTGCTTGGTGTAAAGAGTGAAAAGACCCCTTCAGCCCAGGACTAGGTACAATGTTTTCTCCCTGTTCCTTCTGGTAACTCCTCCTCAGCACCCACCCACCACTATTCATAGCTTTTGTTCATTTGTTTGGCTTTTGGTTTTTCTGAGACAGGGTTCCTCTGTAGCCCTGGCTGTCCTGGAACTCACTCTGTAAACCAGGCTGGCCTTGAACTCATAGAGATCCCCCTGCCTCTGCTTCCCAAGTGCTGGGATTAAAGGCGTGTGCCACCACCATCTACCTTTATTCTTAATATTAATTTTGTGTGAATGGGTGTTTTTCCTGCATGCGTATCTATGCATGACCTGTATGCCCGGGGCCGGAAGAGGCTAGAAGAGGGTACTAGATTTCCTGGGATTAGAGTTAATAGATGGTTGTGGGCCACCGTATGGGTTCTGGGAATTGGACCCAGGCTCTTCTGGAAGATCAGCCAGCATTCCTAACCATTGAGCCACATCTCCAGTGTGCCCCCTCTTTAAATATCTGATTCCATGTGGGATTTATTTTAGTAGTTGGTATGGGTTTCTCCAAAAGTGAATCACTGAGGCTCCCAACTCCAGTGAACACACAATCCAGTCCTCAGCTAATTAACAATCTGCTAAATCTCCGCGTGATTGGGCTGACTGCCAGACCAGGTATAGGCGACAAGGGGGCTTTTGCTCCCACTGGCTTTGGGGGTGTTCTTACCTCAGTCACTGCTTTCCGTAGAATCCGAGTGTCCTCAGCCTGGGACACGTACTGAGCCTCAAACAGGGAGATGTTTTCTTCCAGCTGGTGGGCCCTTTCGGTGAGCTGGTCCACGAAGAGATCCTGACAAAAACAGAGGGGCCATAAGAAGCTGTTCACAGCTGGGGGCAGTCCCCATCAGCGTGGCCTGACTGAGCACTTCCTGTGGACCGGCGTGGGTTCTGTGGTGATGAGCTACGCACCGCTTATGGGGTTACCTGCTTCTTCTTCTCTATCTCAGCACATATCTTCTCTGTCTCGGTCTTCTTCACCACCTGCTTCATCACCAGGATGTCATCACGCACATCCTGGTCTATGTTCTGCATGTAGAAGAGGTGCAGAGCCAGGCTCTCCATCTCTGTCTGCAGGGCTGCCACTGTGGAGAAGGAGGCTGTCACGCAGTACTCATGCGCTGTCCTAGGGCGTGGGACCCTTGGGACAGCACTCTACCCTGTACCTTTCTTTGCAGAGACTCTTGTAACCCAGGCTGCCTGGAACTGTCTGTGTGGACCAGGCTGCCTGGAACTGTCTGTGTGGATCTGGCTGTCTGGAACTGTCTGTGTGGACCAGGCTGCCTGGAACTGTCTGTGTGGATCTGGCTGCCTGGAACTGTCTATGTGGACCAGGCTGCCTGGAACTGTCTATGTGGATCTGGCTGTCTGGAACTGTCTGTGTGGACGTTGCTGCTGGAACTGTCTATGTGGACGTTGCTGCTGGAACTGTCTGTGTGGACCAGGCTGTCTGGAACTGTCTGTGTGGATCAGGCTGCCTGGAACTGTCTGTGTGGACCAGGCTGTCTGGAACTGTCTGTGTGGACCAGGCTGTCTGGAACTGTCTGTGTGGATCAGGCTGCCTGGAACTGTCTGTGTGGATCAGGCTGTCTGGAACTGTCTGTGTGGATCAGGCTGCCTGGAACTGTCTGTGTGGATCAGGCTGCCTGGAACTGTCTGTGTGGATCTGGCTGCCTGGAACTGTCTGTGTGGACCAGGCTGCCTGGAACTGTCTGTGTGGATCAGGCTGTCTGGAACTGTCTGTGTGGACCAGGCTGCCTGGAACTGTCTATGTGGATCAGGCTGTCTGGAACTGTCTGTGTGGACCAGGCTGTCAGAACTGTCTGTGTGGACCAGGCTGTCTGGAACTGTCTGTGTGGACCAGGCTGTCAGAACTGTCTGTGTGGACCAGGCTGTCTGGAACTGTCTGTGTGGACCAGGCTGTCAGAACTGTCTGTGTGGACCAGGCTGTCAGAACTGTCTGTGTGGACCAGGCTGTCTGGAACTGTCTGTGTGGACCAGGCTGTCAGAACTGTCTGTGTGGACCAGGCTGTCTGGAACTGTCTGTGTGGATCCGGCTGCCTGGAACTGTCTGTGTGGACCAGGCTGCCTGGAACTGTCTGTGTGGACCAGGCTGTCAGAACTGTCTGTGTGGACCAGGCTGTCTGGAACTGTCTGTGTGGATCCGGCTGCCTGGAACTGTCTGTGTGGACCAGGCTGCCTGGAACTGTCTGTGTGGACCAGGCTGTCAGAACTGTCTGTGTGGACCAGGCTGTCTGGAACTGTCTATGTGGATCCGGCTGCCTGGAACTGTCTGTGTGGACCAGGCTGCCTGGAACTGTCTGTGTGGACCAGGCTGTCAGAACTGTCTGTGTGGACCAGGCTGCCTGGAACTGTCTGTGTGGACCAGGCTGCCTGGAACTGTCTGTGTGGACCAGGCTGTCTGGAACTGTCTGTGTGGACCAGGCTGTCTGGAACTGTCTGTGTGGACCAGGCTGCCTGGAACTGTCTGTGTGGACCAGGTTACCTGAATGGAGACAGATTTTTTTTTTTAAATTTTTGAGATAAAATCTCTTCTATATCCCAGGCTGGCCTCAAATTACTGGTCCTCCTGCCTCCACCACCTCCAGTGCTAGGATTATAGGCATATGCCTCTACATCTACGCTGGGGACTCCGTGTGTGTGAGTGTGTGTGTGTGTGAGTGTGTGTGTGAGTGTGTGTGTGTGAGTGTGTGTGAGTGTGTGTGAGTGTGTGAGTGTGTGTGTGAGTGTGTGAGTGTGTGTGTGTCTGTGTGTGAGTGTGTGAGTGTGTGTGTGTCTGTGTGTGAGTGTGTGAGTGTGTGTGTGAGTGTGTGTGAGTGTGTGTGAGTGTGTGTGAGTGTGTGTGAGTGTGTGTGAGAGTGTGTGTGAGTGTGTGTGTGAGTGTGTGTGTGAGTGTGTGTGAGTGTGTGTGTGTGCACGTGTGTGAGTGTGTGTGTGTGCACGTGTGTGAGTGTGTGTCTGTGTGTGTGTGTGCACGTGTGTGAGTTTTTGTCTGTGTGTGTGTGCGCGCGTGTGTGAGTGTTTGTGTGTGTGTGTGCACGTGTGTGCGTGTGCGTGTGCGTGTGCGTGTGAGTGTGTGTGTGTGTGTGTAGCCCTGTGTTCACCTGTGTAGGAACTAGAGAGATAAAGGCCAGCTTTCTCCCCCTTTCACTCTCTACCTTATTTGTTTTTAATTTTCTTTTCCTTATTCTAAGTGTATGGGTGCTATGCCTGCACATATCTCTCTGTCTGTGTCTCTCTCTCTCTGTCTCTGTCTCTGTCTCTGTCTCTGTCTCTCTCTCTCTCTCTGTCTCTCTCTCTCTCTCTCTCTCTCTCTCTGTACCACATACATGCTTGGTGCCCTCCTAGGCATGAAGAGGGCACCAGATTTCCTAGAACTGGATTCACAGATGGCTGTGAGCCGCTGTGTGGGTGCTGGGAATTGAACCCAGGTCCTCTGCAAGAGCAGCCGGTGCTCTTAACTAACTGCTCGGCCGTCTCTCCAGCCCCTACCTTACTGTTGGAGCTGCCTGCTTGGGCAGGGTGGCGAGCCAGCCCTCGGGATCTTCCCGCCTCTCCCTCCCTGCACTACAATTACAGGTGGACAGCACTGTGCCCAGCCTCGCAGGTGGGCGCCTGGCGTCCAGACTCACATCCTCAAGCTTCAACACAAAGCACCTCACCCACTGAGCTGTGTTCCCAGCCCCCTCTGCTGCAGAAGGGCTTCTGATAAAATCAGGGGACGAAAAGGAGCAAGAATACACGTGGTGGCGGTGCAGGTCCTCATTCCCAGCACTCAGGGAGCAGAGGCTGGTCGCGAGTTCTAGGCCAGCCAGAACAGCACAGTCCGACAGTGTCTCAGAAAAGTATATATATTTATATACACACACTCCGTACCCACAGGTCACACGCCCGCCTCCTAGCGCGTTTAGAGACTGGTGCTGGGCGAGGCCGTCTCACGTGTTCCTTGAGAGTGAGGCAGGCTGACCCAGGGCGGTGCAGAGGCAGGGGTGGGGGTGGGGGGCTGCCTCTCCGGCAGGGCCTCCAGGAGGCAACACAAGACCACAGTTCCAATGGATTCCCTTCTCACTCTCAGGGGACTGAGTGAAACTGGGATGAGCCAGTGGCTGTCTGCTCTGGCTGGGGGCTAGCTTAACAGTAAGCCCTAGTCTGTCAGGCTTCATAGCCCCGGGTTCCAACCCCCACCCCCTGCGGGGCAAAACCAAGTAAGTAAACGCCTGCGGTTATAAAAATGTATCAATAAAAGTAAGCACCGGTAAGTACATAAACATTACCCCAGGTTAAGAGCACTTACTGCTCTTGCGGAGGATCTGGGAGGATCTGGGTGTAGTCATCGGCACCAACGTGGCGGGCAGCTCACGGCTGTCTGTAACCCAGTTCCAGGGGACCCAGATACCCTTTTCTCACTTCTGCGGGTACCAGGTAAGCGCACGGTACACACACATACACAAGGCAGGCACAGCGCGCTGAAGAGGAACAAACAGGCAGGTTTCCACTAGCCTGAGGCCATCCGGGCCTACAGAGTGAGTTCCAGGACAGCCAGGGCTACACAGGAAGACCCTGTCTCAAAACCAAACCGAACCGAACCGAACCGAACCGAACCGAACCGAACCAAACCAAACCGCACATACTCGTAAAAGAAATAAACCTTTTAAAACATTAGAAAAAAAACTTTTAAATGGATAGAGAGGCAGGCAGACGGATAGATGAGAGCAACAGCACAGAACCCTGCCTGTTCAGATGGTGACGGGTCTACACAGAAAGCCGCATGAGAGAAAAGAACGCCTTACAATAAAGCGCGGGCAATCCCACGGCACCACAGCACAGGGAGCTGGTTTGAGGCACCTTCTGGTACGTTCCAGCCCCTCTCAACACCATCCAAGGCTTCTTCTGCCTGGTGGGGTTTCCTCCTGTATCTGGGCTTCCTTCACCTCTGTTGGGCTCCTCGGACCCGACTGGACCCGGGGGTCACTGCTGTCAGTCAGCACAGGGTGGGAGCTTTTCACCCGTGACGCCTTTTTCTTCTGCTCTTCCTGTCCGGTCTTCTGCCCACCGGGCTCCCACCCCGTCCTTCCTGTCATTTCTCCTCTGGTTTGTTTGGTTTGGGGGCAGTTTTTGTTCGGTGAGCTTGGCTGCCGTTTCAGCCCTCACTGAGGAGTTCATTCCTCTAAGTGAAGACCGTGGTGGGGACAAGCACCACCTGACCTGGGGACAGACGCCACCGACTGCACCTTGAAACATGGCCTC
Source organism: Cricetiscus sungorus (assembly GCA_030556225.1). NCBI lineage: Eukaryota > Metazoa > Chordata > Mammalia > Rodentia > Cricetidae > Cricetiscus > Cricetiscus sungorus. The sequence goes on along the minus strand of JANBXA010000069.1, from coordinate 94,046,321 downwards.
ATCTCAGCACAAGGCTTTTAGAGAGGACATCAAGATTAAGCGTGGTCGCTGTGATGGTCTAAGCTGGCCGGAAGAGGAGGTCGGGACACAGGAGTGACCACAGGGGGATATGGAGAGGACGCCCCGTCCGCCACTGGGAGGACACAGTCCTGCAAGGAGGTAAATGTCTGCTGGTGACGCAGCCTCGTCCGTCCGGGAACTCAGTGTGGCAACTGAAGCAGGCTTCCTCCCCTCACACGGGAGCAAGCAAGGGTGTATGTCACACCCTTCCTAAGCACAACAAGGCGAGTGGCCGAGTCAGGGTGTGATTGTTCTTCTAAATTTTCATTCCTTCGAGTGGTAGTGAACATAAGTGGGTTTTGTGGTTTAATGTCCAGGGACCTGTTTTCCCTCCCCGGAGAGCTTGCTTATCTCCCGGGGTGTTTGTCTTTTGTTGGCTGGCTTGTGAGAGTGAGGAGAGTGAGTACCTTGTGTCATAAAAACACAGTGGGCAGAATTCCTGCATGACTCCCGTGGCTTTGGCAGTCAGTGTTTCTTGATGGTCTATTGTCTCAACAGGAAGATCAAGTGACGGATGGTCCAGCCCTTCAGGGAGAGAAGCCATCGACACTGTGACAGATGGGAGCCTGGCAGCAGGATGCTCCTTCCGGCCCTGTGGCTATGGGGCATCACGGCAGGTTGCTGGCAGGGCTGGGCGGGCAGTGTGCGCCTTCAGCGTGAGCCAGGGCCTGCGGTGTTGGCAAGCGGGGCCTTGAGTTTCGATGCCATGTTCCGCCTTCGTTGTTTTCTCTTGATTTGGAGGTTAGCAGGGAGAGTAGGGAGAGGTTCTTGATAAACACTATGGGTTGAAGGAGTCCCCTAAAATACAGTGGCTGGAAACCTGATCCCAAGTGCAGCAGTGCAGGGAGTTGGGGACAGATGGGACACGCCCAGGTGGCACGCCTTCACCCGGGCTGTGGTGGATTCGTGTAGCGTGCCAAGGGACTTGAGCCTGCGTGCCTTCTCCGATCCCTTCAGCCATGACGGACGCTGAATCACAAGACGTATGCTGGTCCCTCCACATTGGACCTCTGGTTCTCCAGAACTGTGCGGCTGATAGTTTGCAGAGTGTGCTCCTGGCATGCTTGAGGCCCCGGGTCTGGTCCCCAGTGCTGCACACACACACACACACACACACACACACACACACACACGCACACGCACACGCACACGCACACGCACACGCACACGCACACGCACACGCACACGCATGTGAGACCAGAAGATCAGGGTCACCCTACATGACAAACTTAGGGCCATCCTGGGCTACACGACACACTGCCTCCTAAAATTAAAAAGCCATCAAACCAACCAACCAACCAACAAAATACTGTTCGCTGCCAGCGTCCCGTTGGGGTTCTGTTATAGAAGCATGCAAACGGAAGACCGGAATGAATCCCCACCGCATTCCTCAGGGCTCAAAAGACATCTGGCCGGGAGAGACACCGGGCCCCAACACTGCTTTCTCTCATTTACTTTCAGAGCGTTTTGCTATTATTTTAGTAATGGAGTTGACAAAGAAAGTTGGAAACATCAGAATACACAAAGAATCAATAACTACTAGTAGGCGCCAGTCGAGAGGGTCACTGCTCACTGTTGTCTACCTGGTGAGGGTGGTGTGTGCCTTCGGTGGGGACGTACATGTTCGTGATACGCACAGCCCCCTGCCCGTCTCACGTGATCCCCGGCTACCTGGTTTCCCACTCAGCTGTCCCTCAGACCCTTTGGCTGCTGCTGTCTGCTTTGGGGCTCTGCCCTGATCCGTCTCCTGCCAGCAGCACGGCCTCTCCCTCGTCTGGGCTCCACGCACCTGTTACGCGCCCTCTGGATTCGCCCTTTGGACGCCACAGCCCCTCCACGCGCCCCGTTTGGAGTCTCTGCGCCTGACCCCTGTGAGCCTCAGCCTTTGCTACCCTACCCAGTGAGGGTATTTCTGGCATTGCTGGGCCTTCTTTTCCTAAAAACATAAAAAAGGTGGGAGCCCCTCCTGGTATCTTCAACAACGCGTGGACACACACTTAGGAGACAGCCAGGGGAGGCACGGCCCTAGGTCCTCGGGGGTCACGGGACGCCTTACGCTTCCTCCGTTCCTGGTTGACAGCCGCGCAGGTCTTGTTGTAGAGGGCTCGTGTGGTCTGCAGCTCCTCCTCCCGCCGCCTCCTCTCACAGGCGGCCAGGGAGTGCCGGTCATGACTCTTCTCCAGCTGCATCTGCAGACGGGCCAGGTTCTGCTGGACCCCATACAGGTTCACGCCCAGCTCCTGCCTCTGGACTCGGCTCTGCTTGGTGGCTACGTCCTGGACCAGAGAACCGAAACAGGGTTGAGGCGGGCCCTCGGGTGCCCCCTGGGCTGGGAGGAAGACAGGAACACATACACACGCACCAACTCTTGGATGTCCAGCCTCAGTTTGTCCATCTGCCGGTTGAGGTAGTTCTTCAGGGCCTCCTGGAATCTGATCATCAGGGGCTAAGACAACAACAGAAAACCATAAGCAGCCAGGCACTCTCAACGTCCCAAGCAGGGCCCAGCCTAGAGGTCCAGCGCCTGGCTGGTTCGCACTGGCACACACCCTCTCTCTCTGTGGGGGTGGGAGTGGGGGTGGAGGGGTGGGGGTGGTGTGGACAGACACGGATGATTTCCCAACCCAGGCTCTTCCCGTGGAAGCCACAGCTCCTGGCACCTCATGGCCGATGCCAGACACTGCAGAGGTTTGGCTGAAGGGCTGTCGAGCTGTCAAGAAGGGTTCGTCCAGATTGACCAGCAGCAGCCATCACACCAGTGTCAATGGGGGGCTCAGAGGATTTCCCAGTGCACCCTGGGCTTCACTCAAATCAAGCCTGCCTTCCTCCTTTGTTTCGGGTCTGAGACAAGGACCCGTGGTGTGACTGCCAGGCTGCAGTTAAGTGATGTGACCCCTGCCTCCTTCCAGTAACCAGCGTTTCTGGCTGTCGGGACAAATACGTGGTGGAAGCCAGAGATTTGGCTCACTGTCCTACAGTGTCCAGACCCCTCATAGAGGACAGTCAGTCCTCAAAAAACAAAACAAAGAAAAACAAACAAACAAAAAACCCAGCACAGTCAAGGGCTGTGTCCTGGTTAGTTTTTGTTTGTTTTGTTTTGTCAATTTGACACAAGCTAGCCATCTGAGAAGGGGGAACCTTAACTGAGAAAGTACCTCCACTAGGCTGGCTTACAGGGGGCACAGATTGATGTGGGACCCTGGGGCAGGTGGTTCTGGGCTGTTTAAGAAAGAAAACCAAGGAAGCCACTAAGGAGCACCAGCGTGGAGCACCGGCGAGGAGCACCGGCGAGGAGCACCGGCATGGAGCACCGACATGGAGCACCGGTGAGGAGCACCTCTCCATGACTTCCGTTTTGTCCCTGCCTCCTGCCTCTCCGCCTTGAGTTCCTGTCCTGACTGAACTATATATAACTGTCAGCAGAAATAAGCCTGTCCCTCCCCAGGTGGCTTTTGGCCATGGTGTTTTATCACGGAAACATAAAATTACTAGGTCAACCGGGAAACCGAGTAGGAGGCCTAACTACTGTGCAATGAGCCCATGAGGCAGTCGACTGGTCCCGGTGATTCATTCCCCCACCCCACCCCCACCCCGCGCAAGGCAGAAGCAAACCCCGAGGACGCTTTCTTACGTGGTCTGGGTCCAGCACCACCAGCTGGGCACTCTCTTCGCCTGCCTCGTCACTCCCTTCAGACACTGCTGCTCTTTCGACCAGGGCCTCTTCCTCAGGGCTGAGGGGCTGGACATGGTCTCGAAACTGTATCCGGGTTTCGTCCTGGGGCCCGGGCGGGGAATACGCTGTAAAAACAGCCGGGGGAGAGGGCAAACGTCACGGAGGCTTGACTGTTGCACTCTGGGGAGTAAGCGTCTCGGTCCCACCCTCGTAGGATGTATTGGAAATTATAAAGAAGAGGCTTCCAGTGACGAGTTCTCAGGCTTAACCGTGGCACCAACCATCAGCCACTCAGACGTTCTACAGCACGGGCATGGGCCACGTTTCCAGCAGGGGATGAGACAGTGACTCACGTGTGACAAATGGAAAGGAAGGAGGTGCCTTACTGTGGGGCTTTTGAGTTAAAAAAAAAAAAAAAAAAAAGAATGGGGGGAGATGGCTTAGAGGTTAAGGCTAGCCTCGAACTCACAGAGAGCTACTTGCCTTTGCTTACCAAGCCCTGAGGAGACGAAAGGCATGGGCCGTCATACCAGCTGCCAAGCACAGTGATTTTTATCTAATGTGCCCTGCTGCTTAGGGCAGTAACTGGGACACGGCAGGCACGCAACAGATCTCCACTGCAGAGACGGACAAACAAAATGCTCGCTCAAGGCCTGCGTGGAGGTACACACCTGTAATCCTAGCACTCGGGACCTGGAGGCAGGGGGATCGGGAATTCAAGGGGTCTGAGGCCATACTGGGCTGGGTGACAACGTGTTTCGATTTTTATTTCGTTGCCTTTTATTATGGGTATGGGGTGTATGAGTTCATGTACACTAGTGTAGGTGCCCACAGAGGTCAGAGGAGTCAGATCCCCCTGGAACTTGAATTACAGGTGGTTGTGAGCTGCCTAATGTAGATGCTGGGAATTGAACTCAGGCCCTCTGGGAAGGGCCGTGTGTGCCCTTAAATGCCGGATCATCTCTCAAACCCCAACACCCTGTTTCAAACAAAACAATTCATGCAAGCAAACACTAGCAGCAAACTGTTCAGGTAGACCTTGGAGGTCTTTGCTCATGACAGCTCCAGGCATTTGGAAAAGTCAAAACATGGGATGGAATAGGAGAAGCAGTGGCCAGAGCAGGCCTTTCATAGCTGGGGAGGGGACACACGCCTTTAATCCCAGCACTCAGGAGGCAGGGGCAGGTGGATCTCTGAGTTTGCGGCCAGCCTGGTCTACAGAGTGAGTTCCAGGACAGCCAAGGTTGGTTACACAGAGAGAAGCCCCGTCTTAACCCTCCCCCCCCAAAAAAAATAAGATGTTCAGGGAAAACTATGAGGCTGTGTGAGCTGCAGGGCAGGGGTCGGTCCAGCAAACGGAATCTTCTGGGCGCCTCATGGAAGGGGAAGAAGGGGCTCCTCTGGGCCAGCTGGCAGGCACTGCGTCACTTAGGAAACTAGCCACGAGCCGGAAGAATCTGTCACTCTGTGCCATCAGGAACCGCAACCCTGGTATTTGTGACAGTCCTCCCGGGCTGCCCCTTCACGCAGCCGTCCCACAGGTGGGCTAATCCACTGGATGATGGCGAGGGCAGTGGCTTGGATTTATGCATGCGGGGCTCACGGTTCACGGATCCCCTTGCTTCAGCTTGCGCATAGCTGGGACTACAGTGGGAGGCACCACACCCATTTTTTGACCATTTTCTTACCACTGAGCTGCTTCCCTAGCTCCTGACCCATATTTTCTTTCTAAACTCGGCTGGACCTGCTATTTTCATGTCACTCGTTGATAACGTGTGGCTTTGTGAACTGAACCACTCGTGCGTTTGCGTCCTGGGGAGTAAGCAGTCTCCTCCCCCGTCCCCCTGCCCCCCATGCACACACACGCGCGCACACACACACACACACGCACACACACGCACGCACGCACGCACGCGCACATGCACACACATGCACACACATGCACACACACACACATGCACACACGCACGCACGCGCACATGCACGCACACACACACGCACACACACGCACGCACGCACGCGCACATGCACGCACACGTGCACACACACACACAGTGCCAGAGTATTGTTAGAGTCAGATGAGACACAGGTGTGCCCTCACACTCAGCAGAGGTAACATGTGAGGGAGCAGGCCCAGGGCTCCACTTTCACAGACCAGGAGGCGGCTGGAAGGCGGCGGGGTCGGTCAGGGCTCTGGGTGCTGGGACCTCGTTAGAGTCCTTATGTGCACAATGGAGAGCCGCTACTTCAGTGATTGATGCCAGGACTGGCTGGGGTGTCACAGTAAGTGCCCCATGAGGCCGCCTGCATCCGCTGAACACACCAACACGCTGGTTTCAGGGAAATGAGGCGCGAAGGTGGACTGGCTGAGCCGTTTCCACGACAACCCTGGCAGATAGATGCATGGTACCTGATTCTTGCTCTGTGTCCGGGTGGAGATCATCAGTCTCCAAGGAATCCAGACTTCCCACGATGCTCAGCCTGAAGCGATGTCTGGTCCCCATGGGAAAGACTTTCTGAGTAGGAGGGCATTCTGGAGATGTCAGCTACAGACAGAGGGACAGAAACAAGCCAGTGAAGACTGCTGTGGTGCAGAGACCGTTTAATTGTGGCCCCCTCCCGAGCGGGGCTCTTCGTGGACCTGGACAGACAGACACTCTGCTCCACTGCCCAGACGCCAGAGGCCAGAAAGCATGTCCTGAGCGCACTTCTCATAGGAACACACCTCTGCCCTCCGTGCTCTCACAGGGGCCTTGAAGGGGATCGCACCTTCTCTTCCACCTGAACATCTCCCCTTGATAAACACATTCGGTCCCCCAACATTGAGACAAAGTCCCCTGTGTAGCCTGGGAGAGTCTGTGTACTTAAAACCCTCATGTCTCAACCTCCTGAGTGCTGAAATCACAGGCCTGCACTTTCTCACGCACGCAGGCACGCACGCACGCAGGCACGCACTCAGGCAGGCAGGCACGCAGGCACGCACGCACGCAGGCACGCACTCAGGCAGGCACTCACGCTCTGCTCCGTTCTTAGCTCAGAGGGGACTGACTGTTGCAGTTACTGAGATGGGCTGTCCTTACCGCTGCTGCCGGGGTAAATGCTGGCCCAGAAACTAATGAGATGGGGCTTCACCGTTCTGTTTATGAAGAACAAAGTACAGCTATCATCTCTGGCCACGAGTCCCAGGCCCCCATGAAGTAGGGGGCGTGAAACAGATACACAGACGCTAAAGGCCCCCTAAGTGTACGCAGCACATAAAGGCAGGCTCAAGGCCCTCATCCTCGGCCCCAGCCCAGGCCCGTTCCCACTCTACCTCCCCAGACTCTCTAAGTTGCTTCTGAGGCATGCAGATCCCAAGGGACATTATGGAGGGCACAGAGGCCAAAGGCCCCAGGAAGGGCTTCTAATGGAAATCTAACGGGGTGTGTGTGCATACACTGGCCCTCAACAACCCTCCCACTGTAACCCTGCCTTTCTGTAGGCCGAGAGCCAGGAGGCAGAGGGGAAGCAGGACTCTGCTTTCTTCTTGATTGTCTTGGAAACATTTACTTTAGAGGATTTTCTAGAAACTAGACCCAAGGATGGAAGCCGGATAAACAGAACAGGTTACGCATAGGTCGCCCACACAGCGGTGAAGACATTGCTTAGCTGTTGCCCTCCTCACCAAAGTCACAAAATGTGTAGGGAGTTTTGTTTTGTTTTGCTCTGCTTATCCACCATGCTGTCATTTAAAGTCCCTGTAGCCTGGCAGGCTCTCTACCAAGGAACTACAATGCAGCCTGTAAGAGTGCGTTTGACCAGAAAGCATGACAAGGGCTCTTCAAACGCGGAGCCCTGCTGTCCCCCAAACTTAGGAGCCCTTTGCTTTCACGGGGTTGGGGGAGGGGGCAGGCCCATAGCTTCATGGTTCAGCACAGTGGCTTCAGAGCAAAAGCAACCATATGCCACAACAGTGGTGACACCCTGGGCAAGGGAGCCACTTTAACTCTGTTTCTTTTTTAATAATGATTAAAAAATGTGTTCGAAGCCAGGTGATGGTGGCACACGCCTTTAATCCCAGAGCTCAAGAGGCAGAGGCAGACAGATCTCAGTAAGTTTGAGGCCAGCTTGGTCTACAGAGAGAGTTCCAGGACAGCTAGGGTTGTTACACAGAGAAACGCTGCCTGGAAAAATGAAAAAAAAATTATTTGGGTGTTTTGTCTGCATGTACACATGTTCATACATACATGTGTGCAGTGCCCACGGCAGCCAGAAGAGGGCATCAGATCCTCCTGAAACTGGAGTTACAGGCGGCTATGGAGCCACCAGGTGCGAGCTGGGAATTGAACCAGGGGCCCTAGCCCGTGCTCTAACCACTGAGCAAACTCTGGCCCATTTTCCAGTTTCTTCATCTGCACAATGGAGTCAACAAGGGCCCCCACCCCACAGCACAGACACAGCATCAGCGGACGGACAGCACTGGCACTGTGCACAGCCTGGGCAGATGCAGAGGAAGATGCTCCAGCCCCCTCCCCTGCCCTCCCTGCTTCCTGAGCATTTCGCACCAAGTGTGACTGGGCCGGGAGAGAGGCTAAAGCGGGTGGGCATGGTGGAGGTCACAGGTGTAGTCGTGGGAGGTTGGGCCACACTATCAGCTACAGTCAGAGGACGGGGCCAAGGCCTCTGGGCACTGAGGTCAGGGGAGGCTCCTGTAAGTGTTGCATACATGCGTGTGCACCTGTAAACACAGCCAAAAATGCACATCTCCGCATGCGTCTGTGCCCAGGGTGTAGAGGGACCTGGGGACAGTGACACCCAGGGGCAGCAATCACTCATTTACACAGGTCTTGCTCTCTGAACTGATTTTGCGTTAACAGGCATGGTGCTCTGGCAGAAGCATCCAATTCTGGCCCTCACTGGAAGCAGGCGTGCCTGTGGTGTACAGACAGACACACAGGTCAAACGCATATGTGTGTGGACACTTAAGAGTGAATAAATAGAATTTTAAAATTGAATTTTTGTAGATTTAAAATGTTTAAAAATTTTAAATAGAAATTACAAAAATGTTAAAGTGGATGAATTTGAGGTCAGGCAGGACTGTATAGCGAG
>JANBXA010000069.1:93930000-94032500 GCA_030556225.1 Cricetiscus sungorus | reverse complement strand
GCACGCTGCCCACTGGTGTAACGCCACTGTTCCTCTACCTGGCTGCCAGCATTACCACGTCCTGCTTGCCAGGGGCCATGGTTTAGTAGGAGAATGAATGTAAAATACAGTTATCATGACATTGAAGAAACAGCATGTGAGGGCAACCCCAGAAAAAACCACTGGGGCTATACCGGGGTAGAGAAAGTCTCCGGAGAGAGGACAACACGCCCTACCACGCCTCAGCTTCTCAACACTGCGGTGGTTTGCAAGCACAATATTTTGGCTTTTCAAAAACTTAATTAGGGGTTGTCGTCTGGACTCCCCAGTGCTCACATAAAACTGGACACAGTTGCTTGAGGATATGAGACAGGAGGAGCACTGGGGCTCGAGGCCACCACGCTGGCTCCTGGTTCAGCAAGAAACTCTGCTTCAAGTGGATATGGTGGAGAGAAATGAAGGATGATACCCAACATTCTCCTGCAGCTTCTACACACACACACACACACACACACACACACACACACACACACACACACTCATACATGTTCACACACACTCACACAATGCATGTACACATTCACACACACAAACACACACAATTCACTCACACACACTCATACACATTCACACACTCACACACACATTCACACTCACACATCCACACACGCGTGTGCGCGCACACACACACATTCACACACTCACACAATTCACACTCACACATCCACACACACATTCACACAGTCACACACATTCACACTCACACATCCACACACACACACACATTCACACACGCGTGCACACACACACACAGGTGCACGCACACATACACTCACACCCTTCCACAAATATGCCAGTGCAATATTTAAGACACAAACTAAGCTAACTTTTTAGAAAAAAGTCTAACTAATATAGACTTATGCTTCACAAACAATAAAATCACCTGCTATTTCCCCCCCTGCTGCCCACGGCAGCCACGGTGACAGGCAATTATGCCGCACCTGCCTTTGTTCAGATGGTTCCATTTTAAAGTATTCCCCAATACAATAGGTATAGAGCTCATTCTATACCTATTCTTTCCTATTTAGCTTTATCATGGAGTATAATCTGGATGTGTTTCCATGGGAGAACGAAGAGGCTTAACCTTTCACAACACGAAAAAACCCAGAAGTGTCTAAGCAAATAGAATTATTTAAACTCGCTTCTGTTTTGCACAAAGCCTAAAAGAGAGTTGGCAGCAGCATTTTGGGGTGCACTCAGCGCTAACGATCTGCTTACCCCTCAAGTCCACTACAGAGGAATCCATTCTTGCTGGAGGGAGGCATGAGCCTGGCCCAATCCCTATCTGAGCCAGAGCTCCTCCTCTCTCCTCCCAACTCCTGCAATACTGGACAGCATCTTATCCATGCCCTGCTCTGTAGCCTGGTTCGCCAAGCACGGTGGTTGCCATGGTTACCTCAGTGTGTGCAAATCTGTCGTCCAGGAGAAGCAGAGGCTAGGAGTAGGGAATGGGCGGGGTGGTGGTGGTGGTGGTGGTTAGGAAAGGACAAAGGACAGGAGGTGTAAGAGAAGCAACATGGGCGGAAGGTGGGGCCGAAGAAGAGGGTCGGAAAGGTCCAGAAAGTGGGGAGGAGAATGGGAAGGGGTACAGAAATGAAGGGGAAGGCACTGGGGTGGGGGCACCTGCGTGCAGAAAGCCAGGGAAAAACATCTGGAGGGTCCATTATTCCTTTGACCAGGCTTACCCGTCAGCTTGGTCCTCCGGCTCCGCCATCTCTCGTTGCTAAGCGACGCCATCAACATCCGGCGAAGTCTGGTCCACGCGCTCAAAGACCGCAGGAGGCGGGGCCTGGCTGCGTCCTGCAGTTCTCACAGAAACACCATGCAAACGCAGTAAAGCACAAATGTGTGTTTTGTTCATGGCCATGTGTCCGAGCCTGTCATGGCCGGACTTGGTCTCTGTAGAGTGACGACAGTGCTAAAGTGCATGCAACTGAGCACCTTCGAACCCGATGATGGTCAGGGGCTCCGAGGGTGGATGTAGGGTGGGGATGCCGGGTCCAGAAAACTCGCCTGGCTCTGGTGTCCTACGGTGGGCACCGTTCCTTCTTACCCCAAATTATAGAAACAGGAACGCAGCGGGTGAGCGTACACGCGGGTACTACTAGAAGGTCCTGCCTCTCGGGCCGAGGGCGCAAAGCTCCCATCCAGGGCCGCGTCTCGGGTACACAGAGTGCAACGTGACCAGCACACGCAGCCAGCAGGGAACCTCGAGCGGGGCCGTCCGGTGCACGGGGGCGCTCCAGGGTCGGAGACTGGGCGCGGCGTTCCCGGTTGCGCGGGTCTGGGCGGGTCCCGGGGCGGAGCGGGGGCGGAGCGAGGGCCGGGCCTCTGCACATCCCCTCCCCGCCGCGCCTCGCTAGCCGCGGCAGTGGCAGTGGCGGCGGCGGTGGCGGCTCCTGGAGCCGGCGCGAGTCCAGCCCCCGCGGCGGGACCCGGGTGGGTATCAGGGTTCGTGTGGGAACGTGGGCCGGGGGTTTCGGGGTCCACTTGGAACGGCGTGGCGGGGCCTGGGTGCGCTGGAATCTGGACGCGCGGGACGCGGGCCTGCAGCGCAGGGGCCCGGGAGGGGCTCGCAGGATCCGCGCTGGGCGCAGGGCGGGGGCGATGCGGAGGGGCCCGGATCTCGCTGGGGGCGCCCTGGGGACTCCATCCTCGGCGAGTGAGGCTCCCTGCTTTGGGAGAGGGCCCAGCTGGAGGAGACTCGGTCCCTGGCTGTCTGGAACCGTCCGCCGGGGCACTTGCGGTCTTTGTCTGGCTGGCTGGTCTGAGCATGCGAAGAACTTATGGGGCTCCGGTAATGTTTGACAGAGCCCCCAAGGCGTACCATGCCCTCCTCGGGGTTTGTGCTCTTAGCGTTCGGGGCAGTACAGAGAATGGTCTGGGCTATTTAAGAGCCCCAAGTCAGAGTCCTTACTTCTTTTTAGCCTGCTGTCCTCTCTCTCTCTCTCTCTCTCTCTCTCTCTCTCTCTCTCTCTCTCTCTCTCTCTCTCTCTCTCTCTCTGTCTCCCTCTCTCCCTCTCCCTCCTTTCCTCCCTCTCTGTTCTTTCTTCAAAAGAAAGAAAGAAAGAAAAAAGGGATAGTAGAAAAAAGAAGAAAGGCAATTTAAGATCGCTAAAAATAACCCACGGAATCCTGCCAGAACGAACGCGCGGTGAGAAGTAAAAGCCTGTTCCTCGGAAGTCGGTGTCATATGTTGGCCACAATCTAGTTCAGATCCCGTTCAGAAGTCGAAGAATAGAAAACTATCTCTTTTCTGCGTTAAAGTTTGTTTCATGGCCTCCCTCTGTCAAGTTCCTTTACCAGGAAAGAGAGAGAGGCAATGTCCCTGTCGCCAAGCCTGTTGGTGAGAGAGAGCACGGGCGCAAAGACCCAGGGGGTAGGGGGTCCGCTCTAATCTAATCGCACTAACAGATAAAGTTTATGCAAGCCTTAGAAAGCCCTCCCTAGGAAGCGTGGCGTTCACGCTGATAGTGAACATTTAAGTTAATGGTGACAGAACTTTACAGACAAGGGCACTGCCATTCCGAATTGACCGGAGTTGCTTCCCAGCTGGCCATTGGGGGGATGGCTCTCTTGGGCGGAGAGTGCTTACTGCGTTATTTATTTATTTATTTATTTATTTATTTATTTATTTATTTATCTATCTATCTATCTATCTGCGTGTTACTGGTAAGTAGAGTCTCCTAGTGTAGCCGGGAAGTTCTTCCCTGGGAATTGTTTGCTCGTGTGGCAGTTATGGTCAGATAATAACACCTGGTCATCTAACGTGTGGGTTTTCATAGTGCACAAAACAGGCTCGTGAAAGGGCTGTGGTTTATAATTTTTTAAAACATATTTGTATTATAAATACTTACTGTGTGAGTGTGCACCACCATGTGTGCCTCTGTGGTGGGAGCTCAGAGGGCAGCTTGTGGGAGTCATTTCTGCCCTTCTACCGTGTGAGTCTCCAGGGGACTCGAACTCAGGTTGTCAGGTTTTGTGGCAGTCACCCTTTTCCACAGAACCATCTCACTGACATTTGTACCCATCACACTGAGACAGCATGACTCCTTCGAGGCTGTGCAACCCGGAGTGACCCAGCGCAGACCTGGGTGCAGGCTGCCCCACCTGTGCCAGCCTGCAGTGGTGGCTCACCCTGCTCTTCACAGGGACATATTCTGGCAGTGACGCATCAGTGGGAGGAAGGGGTGGGGGAGCACATCCGTGGCAACCTCACCAGCTAGGGTCGGTTCACTGTGGTCTGTGCAGAGCACCTTGCTTTGGTGCAGTTAGTTTTGCAAGGGTGGCCTTTGGGTTGACAGAACTTGCTTGCTGCTGCCCTGGCTCTCTGTCCTCCAATTCTGAGTGACAAGGTACAGTGGCTCGAGTGCTTACCTCCCCCCCCCCCTTTTCTGTTTGATTCCTGGTGTGCGTGGTTTATCTGGAAAGACTGATCTGTGCCAGCATTTGGCCCTGGGGGCCTCACACATGCTAGGCAACCGCTCTGCCTCTGAGCCCTTATGAATTTGTGATGCTACCCTTGTGTGGCCATCGCGGGCCTTCAGCTCGAAGTCCTCCTGCTCAGTCCTCCAGGCAGCTGCGAGCACTGGCCAATAGACACCCAGCTACACTCCAGTCTTTGTAACTTGCTGAGGACCAGGCCCTCTCACGATCTTCTGGGGGGCAGGGTTAGTCAGGTTACCTGGCAACACAAATCCCCGCTTAGATTCTAGCTTACTCCTCCCTGTGACTGCCAATTTTTTTTTTTTTTTTTTTTTTTTTTTTGTCTTTCTCAGGCTGGATTCTGCTGGTGTAATGAGCTTATGGTACAGGGGAGGGGTGCTGCTGAACCCCGGGGGGCTTGTAGCCGGCGAAGCTGATTTCATTGATGTCTGTCACCATGTGCATCGCTGGAGTGCAGTCATAGGATACTGATGTAACCGAGACACCACACACCAGGAAAGAGGCCCGAGTCTGCAGAGTACACTTCAGCAGACACACCCAAAATTATTAAGAGAGGATGCTGGGAGTTTTTCCATTCACTTCAGATGACGGTACCTGCAGACCACCATCCATTGATTGACCTTACGGTTAATATTTTAAAAATTGCCTTTTGGATAGAGAGCAGCAACACTTTTATCAGAGTTTTAGAGGAAAACCCCAGGGAATAGAAGAAAGGAAAAGGCCGTCATTTAAGCCTACATAGTAGTGAGGCACAAGGCTGGCAAGCAGCTGCGTGGCGGGAAGGGAGGCTTTAGAGAAAATATAAGGAAGCCCAAAATGCTGACAGAAGCGCCCAGGAGCCAGGGAGAGCACACTTAGACGAGGCAGGAAAAGAAGCACAGAGCTGGGTTTTCCTGACAATCCAGAGAGGGGCCGATTTACCACACTCAACTTATGGTGGCCCACAAGCGACTACATCTAAAATGTTTGCTCAGCTTCCACGTATTTTATATGGAGTGTATGTGGTGTGTGTGTGTGTGTGTGTGTGTGTGTGTGTGTGAGAGAGAGAGAGAGAGAGAGAGAGATGTAGGGGGAGAGGTATTTGTATGGTTATTGTGTTTATGTATATGTGTGTATGGAGTGTATATGTGGGGTGTGTATGTAGGTGTATGTACACGTTTACATATGTGCAGGTGTGTGTGTATAGGTGTGTGCATATATTCACATGTGTGCAGGTATGTTTATGTATATGTGTGAATATGTTCACATGTATGCTGGCGTGTGTAGGTGTATATATATGTCTACATATACCCACATGTATGTAGGTATGTGTATATGTTCACACATGTGCAGGTATGTGTAGGTGTATGTATATGTTCACATGTGTTCGGGTGTTCATATGTGTTTGCATGTATATGGGGGCCAGAGGCTAGCCTCAGGAACCATCCACCGTGTGTTTTTCAGAAGCTCTGGGGGTTTTCCCATCTCCCTAGCACTGGGATTACAAGTGTGCCTCAGCTTTTACAAGGGTACTGGGGATCAAACTCAGGTCCTGAGGTTCATGGGGCAGACACTTGACTGACTGAGCCATCTTTCCAACCCTGACAAATTCTCTTTTTGAAATTAAGTAACTTTCTCTAAGCTGGACAAATGGGGTAGCTTTTTGGGTTGTCATCAATGTGGTTTTTTGCCAATGTGGTTTTTGCTTGACTTGAATCTTGTTTTGTGGCTCTGTAGCATAAAACAGTGAGAGCACCATTAACAGGTGCAAATCAGTAGTCAGATGGGGCTAGTCTGGTCTGCCCTGCTGGTGGGCTGTCTGGCTAGCCTGGTCTATGTTGCTCGTGGATTCTGTGGCTAGCCTGGTCTGCATTGCTTGTGGATTCCGTGGCTATCCTGGTCTGTTTCTCATGGATTCCATGGCTATCCTGGTCTGCATTGCTCGTGGATTCCGTGGCTAGCCTGGTCTGCATTGCTCGTGGATTCCGTGGCTAGCCTGGTCTGTGTTGCTCGTGGATTATGTGGCTATCCTGGTCTGCATTGCCCGTGGATTCTGTGGCTATCCTGGTCTGCATTGCTTGTGGATTCCGTGGATATCCTGGTCTGCATTGCTCGTGGATTCCGTGGCTAGCCTGATATTCTCTGCTCGTGGACTCCCTGGCTAGCCTGGTCTGCATTGCTCGTGGATTCCGTGGCTAGCCTGGTCTGCATTGCTCGTGGATTCTGTGGCTAGCCTGGTCTGCATTGCTCGTGGATTCCGTGGCTAGCCTGGTCTGCATTGCTCGTGGATTCCGTGGCTAGCCTGATATTCTCTGCTCGTGGACTCCCTGGCTAGCTTTGCATCTTGCCACTTTGGGCTCGGTCTTCTTCTGTCTTTAGAGCTTGGCACATCACCAAGTTTCCTTTCTCTTCCTGGCCCGATTTCCCTTGTTCTGTGGGGGAAATAGAATGTTTATATTTGTGGTCCAGGGACATGAAAGCAGACGGTTTCTCTGTGGAGGCCCAGGCTTTGGAGTTTTCCAGGGAGAGGCTGTGTCAGTGTGGCAGCTGGGTAGTTGGAAGAGGAGGCAGCTCCAGGGCCTCTGAGTCCCTCCAGTCCTGCTTTGCTGATTGGCACGCTAGTGTCAAGGAACCTTTCCCTTGTGGTGGATGGTCTGGCCTCCAGCAGTAAGGTTAAGCCCTAAACCTCAGCTCAGGGACACAAGTCAGCCATCTTGTTCCCACAGGGTTCCCCTGTGGGATTCTTCAGGGGGCCCGCGGGCTGCGAGTGTATTTCTCCACTGCTTTGGTGCCATGCCCGCGGTTAAATGTAGGACAAGTCATGCCAGTCCCCCGGGGCTCACTTGAGTGATAGGACCAAAGGTTGTCCCAGAAGGACCCAGCTTGGTTGCCAGCCTGGGTGTCACTCCCTGATCTGCAAAGCTGCCTATCCCAGAGATGGTGAGGACATCTGTCGCCAGGCTTGGGAAGTCAACAGAAAGGTGAGAGGAGCCTGCCAGGAGGAAATGAAATGGTCCCTGTGTGCATGTGTCTGGCCTGTGTTTAATAAGGCACCCTTCATCCCAGGCTATTATTGCGGCCTTGAGGGAAAAGCAGACGAACCCGTTTTTGTCTGGCTATAAGGCAGGTGACCTGAGCCCAAGGCTTTCTGTTTCTGAGCAGTCTGACAGTGACAGGGCCAGGGGAGTGACCAGCTGTGAGCTACATCCATCGACACAGTTCCCTGGGCATCCTGCAGCCCCTTCACTGTCCCTCCTCAAGGCCGTGGGCAGAGGCCACACAGGGCAACTGTACAATGCCTGCCTGGGTCTGTGGAGCTGACTGGTGCAGGCCGGTTTGCAGACAGCACGGGGCCGGAAGCTGGGGTTACCCTTCTGTCCTGATAGGTGAAGACCACAGATAGATGGTTTCCCTAGGACGTTTCCAGAGGAGGCTTTCCTCCCTGTGCTCTTTCTTGCTTGCCTTCCAGGGAACTGATGGGACCCTTTGTACCCAGACAGGGAACCAGGGTTTTGGATGGAGGAAGTTCCAAGCCAGTTGGTCGCCTGGCACATGAACATGTAGCTCATGGTGGGGGTCCTTGCTGCTCTCAGGGGACACCAGGTCAGGGGTCGAGGCTTCAGCCCTCTGTGCTGTGTCCAGGGCGATTGCTCAGCGTCAAGTACTGGGAGTGAGTGTGGACAACCCTCGCCTTCCTGAGCTGCTGTCCTTACCCCAGTGAATCCGGCAGGAAAATGAGCTCCAAATGCGTCCCATCCTGGCACGAGGCCCATGCGATGTTAAGTCATTGCCAGGAGGATTAAGGTTGCATGTCGAATATTGTGTGTGCGCGCATGTGCACGCGTGTGCGTGTACACATGCATGCGTGAGCTGGCATGTGGCATGTTGAGACCCGAGACTGACGTCCGTCTCTTCCTTCATTGCTCTCCAGCTCTCCACCTTATATGTTCTTGGACCCAGCGCTCACAGATAAGACTAGTCTATCGAGCCAGTCTGCTGTGGGGATTGGGATCTCAGCCTCCGGTGTGATGGGATGACAGGCAAGCCACCACGTCCGCCTGCTTTGAGCGTTCAAACTTACCAACCAGCCCTTTACCTTCCAAGCTGTCTTCCAGGCCCCACGGTGTGGATCTTCCCTTAGGCGCCCTGCCCCCCACTCCAGCCGCCTTTTAACTAACTCTGGAGCTAACTTCTGCTGTCTTTATCCCTACAGACTTCCCTCTGGGAGCTGTACCAGCAGGAAGCCGGGGTTTCTAGTGGGGTTCTGAGGGAGGAGGGACTGTGGAGTGCTTTGTGAGCTGGTGCGTCTGTCTCTGAGGCAGGGAGGTCACGCTGTTCTTTTCTTTTCGGTTGTACAGCTGTTCCATTTGCAAAGGATCTGCCTGGCTGGCACTGATGACAGCGCAGGAACAGCACAGGTGTGGATGGGGGTGTACTCAGTCCCAAGAGGGAAATGGCCTTGTGTTTTCAAACTGTGCCCTTTAAAACCTTTACAACCATCAGCTGTGGCTGTTTGCCTGAAAGCAGGAGCTGGCTTGAGTCTGGACCTGGCTTCTCTCCATCTTTGGTTATTTGTGCCAGCTGTCAGGCTGCCGTTGCTGTCCCCTCCATCAATAGAGACAAGGCGTGAGGATCCCGCTGGGGGTGGTAGTCGGGTAGGTGCGGCTCAGAGGGAACGTGGAGATGTCTGGCACATGAGAGCGTGTTCTAAAATCAGTGGTACTGACATGGGCATGATCATTTTAAAGAATAGGTATCACAGGAACGTATTCAGGACGCAAGGGTGCTCATGGCTATTAAAGAACTGCCTTGAATCTTTGTGAGTTCGAGGCCAGCCTGGTCTATATAACAAGGTCCAGGCTAGCTAGGGCTTGCATAATATGACCCTATCTCAAGCAACCAAGCAGGGAACCAATTGGTCAATATCTGGGGCTGTGGAGGTGGCTTGATGGTGAAGTGCTGGCTGTGCAAGCGTTTGGATTCCAGAACCAGCGTGAAAGCTGAGTGTGGTGCCCATCTCTGTGCTCCCAGTGTTCCTACAGAGAAAAGGGAGGCAGAGACGGGACTCCCTGGAAACGCATGGGCTACCTGGACTGGAACAAGAGTCCATGTCCAAACAAGGAAGAAGGTGAAGACCTAAAGCCTGAGACAGCGGCATGTGTCACACACCCATACACGCATGCACACGTGTGCATATGCTCTCTCTCTCACACATTTTTAAAAAGAAAACAAAAGCCTTTTTTTTTTTTTTTTTAATCTTTGCCCTGAGTTTCTCCGGCCACTTCTGTGACTGTCTGTGGCTTATTAGTAGTTCTCCTCATGTCCCACTCTGGTTCCCACTGACTCTGACTCTGTGAGAGAAAGTCAGGTGTCTGCTAATCAGCACCCCCTCCCCAGCCTTTCAGGAACCCTCATGGCGATGATGCCAGCAGGCCATGCTCTGCTGCATCTTCCACCGCTGCCTTCTGTGTGATTGGTGGAAGCTGCCCACCTGTAGAAAGAGCCGGACAGGGAAGGGGACCTGGGAGTTGCTTTCATAAGAGATTGCGCCTGGCGCCCTCTCTGGAGTCTGTTGGTCTTTGCCCCTTTCTGACCTTAGGCCATCAGGTCCCTGAGGTCATGGGCACAGACCACCCTGAGCTACTGTGTAAGGTCATATGCTTAAATCCAAACACATCTGGAGGGTCTCCCCACAGACTGCTCAGGCCATTGGTGACTGCCCAGGGACTCAGTGTTGCTTTCTTGGTGGCAGTAATCTGCTTTGCCTCCAGTAACTGTGTAGGGACTTGACCCACACAAGAGCTCTCCACCCGGGATCCACACACAGAGCTGCATACATGGAATCCACACACGGAGCTCCACACATGGAACCGCATACATGGGATCCACACACGGAGATCCACACGGAGCTGCATACATGGGATCCACACACAGAGCTCCACACACGGAGCTGCATACATGGGATCCACACACGGAGCTCCACACTCGGGATCCACACACGGAGCTGCATACACGGAGCTGCATACATGGGATCCACACACAGAGCTCCACACACGGAGCTGCATACATGGGATCCACACACGGAGCTCCACACATGGAGCTGCATACATGGGATCCACACACAGAGCTCTATACACGGAGCTGCATACATGGGATCCACACACGGAGCTCCACACACAGAGCCGCATACACGGGATCCACACACAGAGCTCCCCTCTGCTTCTCTGCAGCCTGGCAGTCTCTACTTTGTTAGCAAAACAAACAAGAATAGTTTGTTACCTTAGTTTGATTTCTATTGTTTTGATAAAGACGGTGACCGAAAGCAAGTTTGATGAAGCTGGAGGAATATGCTTGCTGGCTTGCTCCTCGGGCTCTCTCGGCCTGCTTTCTTGCACTGTCCAGGGACGCCTGTCCACCGTGAGCTGGGCCCTCCTCTATCGGTTACCAATCAAGAAACCGCCCTGCAGACACCTACAGGTCAATCTGATGGAGGTGGCTTCTTGTTGAAGTTCCTCTTCCTATTTAACTCTAGCTTGTGTCAGGTTGACGATAACCAAACCAAGCAAGTGAACAAACAACGGGCATAGACTTTTGCTTTTGCTTGTGAGTGTGCTTGTGTGTGTGTGTGTGTGTGTGCTTGTGTGTGTGTGTGTGTGTGTGTGTGGTGTGTGTGGTGTGTGTGTGTGGTGTGGTGTGTGTGTGTGTGTGGTGTGTGGTGTGTGTGGTATGTGTGTGGTGTGTGAGTGTGCTTGTGAGTGTGTGGTGTGTGTGCGTGCACATGCACACATGTGTGCACACACATGCCTATGTGTGTATACTCTTTTGTATGCAGGTGCGCTCACCCAGCATGTGCATTTGGAGACCAGAAACCAGTGTCAGGTGTCTTACATTGTGCTTAAAAATGATATATTAGTATTTTGTGTGTCATTTCGAATGCATGCCTTACATGCAGAGATGCTTTCTAGTGTCTTCTTAGTGCACCTGCCTTTTGCCTGTCACTCACCACGTGTGGTTAGCTGTGGGAATTTCCACTCGTCACGTCACATGGGCATGAAGAGGATTTTGAATCTTACGTTTTGGGTTAGAGGTGTTGAGCCTGGGGCTGGAGCTGTGTAGCCTTTGGCACTGGCTTCTTCTGCAGCGACGGACCCAGACGTGCCTTCGTGCGTTAGTTTTCAGTTCCTGTGCTGAGCGACAGACACTCTCTTGGTGGGATCTGAGTTTGTTCACTGAACTCTTCTTAGTCCCGGCTGAGTAGAGGTGAACTTTGAGCGTCCACGGTGTGACTGGCTGCATAACACGTGTGCACGATGTATGTTCATGTGTGAGGGCACACGTCCCGTGGCACACGTGTGGTGGGCAGGGGCAGCCTCCACTGTTGGTCTCACCTGCCACCTCAGCCAGGACATCAGAAAGAAGTGTGTTCTTGCATGGAAACCCCACATTCTCAGCGTTGAGTGGCCACTGCCGCACCGGCCTCATGCTGCAGCCCGAGTCCCACCCGCTCCCTCGCCTGCTCCGCCCTCCTTGCTCCTGTTCCTTGCTGGGATCCCTTCCTGCCAGCTCTGTGACTTGCAGGTCCCTCCTGTAGGCTCAGCACAGGTGCCAGGCCCCTGATAAGCCTTTCACTACCTTCCCGTGATCCTCTCTGTTTTTCTGCTCGGGAGCCCCTGTGCCCTCTTGCAACATCAGACCTCACTCCTAACATCACATCTCCCTTGGGGGGGGGGCTCATGGTTTGTGAAGGAGCTCAGAGTCCAACCAGGAGCCTGGAAATGTAGTGAGAGGCGGTGTGGCAACCCACCCTGACTTCTGCTGCTGGCCCGCTGCCGTGTCCCTGCCCTGCTGCCACCTGGGAGGCCTCCCTGTGACAAATGGGTAAGAGGCCAGTGCACAGGACGCTGGTGGAGCCTGGTGGCTGGCTTGTGCTAGTGGACTTGGGTGAGGAGGGATTGGGGCTGTAATCAAAGCAGAACTCTGCCCTTAGGCTCTGCAATGACGGTAAAGGCAGTGGGCAGAGGGGTCCACAGAGCAGCCGCTGCCCAGTAGGAAGCTCAGGTCTCTGAGCACCCCTCCAGCAGGGAGCAGCCACGTCGAGAAGAAGGACCTTGGGACAGTTCAGTTACTAATGGGGCCCTGGCTTTCCCAGAAAGCCTCAGATCACAGGTGCCTGGAGTTCTCAACAGACTTGATAATGTTCTCTGCACCCGCTTCCTTGTTGTGTAGAGGAACCTGTGGCATTACAGACTAGCCTCTGTGTGGTGCTCGGCTTGGGGGTGGACACACCCGAAGGACAACAGAGGATAGATACCTGGCCAAGTCTTGGTTGTGGGACGGGCAGGGTTTGCCATGATCAGGGCAGTGGGGGCTGTGGCCAGAAGCCAGAGCTGGAGAGGGAGAGCTTCGCTGTGGGGTGTGTCCGCCTAGCTGCCCCAGAACCCCCACAGAGCCCACGGGGTGCTAGGGAACAGCCCGGGAATGCCTGCTCTGAAAACCCAATGCTGCCTGGGCACAGATGAGCCCCGGGCAGCCGGGTGGGGGAGGCTTCTGCAGCCTGGAGCCACCCAGCCCCCACTCTTCAACTGATAGTGTCGGCAAACGAGTGGCTGATGTGTCATTATTTGTGCAGCTGGAGAACGGATTGGAGCTGGTATCAGCTCTTGAGGGTGTGGTGTATGTAGCACGCAGCACATGTGTGCCTCTGGTGTACGTGGCCTCTGGTATACGTGGCCCGTGTACTCCATGCCTGTGTCTTCATGCTCCCTGCAGAGAGCTAGGGGTTGGAGAGCCCCACCCACAGTGTTGATGTGGACTGCCGTACTCCTTTCTGGCCTGGCCCCTGAGTGGTGCCGGCCACCCAGGCTTCTGCTGAGTGTTGCCTCTCCCTCTTAGCCTGCATCCCCTGGGAGTCCTGGGATCCTTTGACTCCCTGCCATCCGTTTTCCCCAGCTGGGGCTCAGGATGGGTTATGGGCCCTGAGCAGGAGGTCGCTGTCACTAGAGCCAACATCCAAATCGGGACCCAGGGCTCTGCTGGCTGGCATGCATCCCACTATCTCTCCTCACCACGAGGTGGCAGGAGTGGCCGCCACCGCAGAGCAGGAAGCTGTGGTGAGAGCAGGGAGCTGGGGAGGGACACCCATGACAGCAAAGGCGCAAGCCCCGCCTCAACCCACCCCTTCCCTGGGCCTGCCAGCAGCTGCAGTCCTGGCTGGACAGGGAAGAGCCCTGGGTGGACCTCGAGTTCTAGATAGCATCAGGCACCTCTCCCAGCAGCAAAAGCAGGGCATGCCTGGGCTTCCCTGGCAAAGTCACAGGCGCTGTGCCCGTGGGAGGTGGCCTCAGAAACAAGCTGTGGGTTTGTCGGCCCAGAACCGCTAGGCGCCAGAAGGCGAAGGCCCAGATGCCGTGTCTGCCAGTGCCCGGGAAGAACATCTGGGATCTGGGAGACAATCCCCAGAATCCTGCTGTTTCTCATGGGGGGTGGGGCTGTGCTGTCACGCACTTCATTCACGGTACTGTCCCTAGGGTGATGGTGGGGTTAGTGGACCCTGCCACCTGCTTCTCACAAACTGAGCCTGTGCTGACCTGCGCCGATGGGGCGTGTGGGTAGTGAGATGCATGGATCCCGTGTGTGAATGCACACACGTGTTCCTCAGGTGTGCAGCATGGATGTGTCTGGAGGGTGCCAACGAGAATGGTGAACACGTAGGCTTCCATGCCACAGCTAAGGCCCCAGACGTCCCAGCAATATGTAGTTATCGTTGATTTCCCTGCTTTTACCATTTACTGCTAAAAACACTTGCAGTCATAAAACCAGTATAAGTGTTTATTCTGGACTGGCTGACAGTCAACCCCCAGGCTTTCCCAGGTAGACACCTATGCCGTGGTAGACGTTCTGAAATACCAACGGTGGTTTCTTGAAAATTAAAGCCATAAGAAAGATTAAAAAGTGAACCATGGAGTGGATTTTGGCTGGGGAAGAATTCTGGGAACGAGAAAAGTCAGAAGAATCCCGGGGATGTGAGGCATAGGCCGTTCGATGCACGTAGCTGTGCAATTGCACGGCGGTGCAGCCCCGGCACTGGGGCGGTTACGTGTCCTAGGGGGTTTTCTGTCTCTGCAGCAAAACCCTGATCAAAGGCAAGCAGTGCAGGAAAGGGATCGTTTCCACTTTCACATCCTGTCAGAGTCAGGGCAGTAACTCAAGGCAGCCACCCGGAGGCTGGGGACGGTGCTGCCGACCGGCTTGCTCCTCGTGACTTGCTCACATTGCTTTCTTACACAGCCGAGGGCCATCGACAGGGATGGCACCGCCCGCCATGAGCTGGGCCCTCACACATTAATCACTGGTTTAAAAATGCTCCCACAGACTTGCCTACATGCCAATCTCATGGAGGCATTTTCTTAGTTGAGGTTCTTTCTTCCCAGCTGACTTTGGGTTGTGGCAAGGTGACAAAAACCAGCCAGTACACTGAGGCAGGAGGAACTGAGGTCAGTCCTAGCCTGGCCTAAACACGAGGGCTGGAAATAACAGCTAAGTGATAAAGCAGTGACGTGTGCATAAGGCCCTGGGTGTGACCCCAGCAGCTCACACACGCGGCCTGGGTGTGACCCCAGCAGAACACAGGAGGCGGGGCTTCTCATTTCCAGTCTCTAACTGCCTTAACAGTCCTGCGCTTCTATAGGACGTTAACTCAGAAGGAACCTGCCGTAGTTAGGGTTTCCATTGCTGTGAGAGACATGGTCATATAAAGGAAGACAGTTTCAGAGGTCCAGTCCACCATTATGGCCCCACAAGGCGGCAGGCAGACACGGTGCTGGAGAAGGAGCTTTGTTACAGCAGGTTTCCCCGCCTGCCGCTGGTCCTGCTGCCATTGTCCTGCAACCACGTGTGCCCCAAATAACACTCAGAGACTCTGTATTTGATACAATCCTGTTGGCCAGTTACCATTATTGTTAATGGGCTAGCTCTGCCTTAATAATTAACCCATTTCTACTTATCTAAGTATTTCCACGTGGTCGTCTTATCGGGGAGCCGCGCGGCAGGCTTCCTGCTTCTTCCCTGGGCTACATCTCGACTCTGCCTTCTACTTCCTCTTTCTTCCTCCTAGTCTTCTAGCCCCGCCTATCTAGTTTTCTATTGGCCACAGTGCTTTATTAACCAGTATGAGAAACATATATACAGAATAACATCTCCCATCATCTCCTCTTTTCTGTCTAAAGTAAAAGAAGGGGTTTAACCTTAACATAGCAAAATATACCATATAACAGTTATCAAATAAGAATCACAGTTAACAATATTTAGTCCATTAACATTTTGTAAGACTTAAAGAAAATATCATCTATCCTATCTTTGTCAGTCTAAAGTCCTATATGTAACTTATCTTTAATCCTAACTAAGGAAAACTATAAGCATAACTATCTGTCTTCAACTCCTTCAAAGACCACAGAAGGATAATAGATAAACTCTAGAAATGACAGAGACAACTCATTGCCTGGTCAATCATCCGAAGTTCTTCTGTAATGTTCCATCTTCAGCCCATAGGCCATAGTGTGTGTCCAGACTCCTCAACAAAGTAGAAAACTTTTCTCTGTGTCCTGTAGACTGTCTGGCTGTCTGGCAGCCTCTTCCATGAAGCAGGAATCCTGTAGCAATGTCCATCTTGCATCAGCAGTCACCTTTTTGTGGGTCCTGCATGTCCAGTTTCTACAACATAAAGTCAAACAGTCTAGACAAGAGAAGTACCTTGCCCAAATGGCTAGTCTTGCCATATTAGAAGCAAACTTCATAACGAGTTTCTTCAATGTCCATCTTCCTTTTTGACGCAGGTAGTGTTACCAGGAGCAATTGTGCCTCATTGTCAAGAAAAACCCTAAACCATTTTAAATGCCATATTCTATAGGTCTTTGAAAGATTTGAAGAATGCCTATCCATCTCAAATACATTTCTATATATCTAGAAAACCTAACTAACTTAACTCCAAGTATTGACTATCATAGGTAACTCTTTAACTGTACTAAATTATACATTACATTTTCAATGAGCTATATAAACACAATACCTAAACAAGAGGAGAAATATACATATCATAAAATTGACCTTAAATTGTATCAATAAAAGAACATCCATTCCAAAGCAAAGTATTCATAGCTATACCTTAATTCCCTTTTTTACCTTTACAAGGATTGCTTGTGTCATTAACCATTTATAACCAAGCCCATATAAATGAAAACAAACATTTATAAACAATATTTGGGAATTTGGGCGTCGTTCTTTCCAAACTACTTCCTGCTGGTAGAGGGCGCTGTCATGGGGGTCCAAAGAAGATGCAGAAATCTTGGCAGTAGTCTGCAAGGCTTTGTCTCAACTGCTTTGAATGTTGGTCACCTGGGGAGTTGTTTCAGGGGGTCTGGCTTGATCAAACCACATAAGTCTGGAAAGAATCCATAGCTTTTCATTTTCTGTGGAAATAAAAATAGAAATCCTTTTCCCCAGTAACTTGTCCTTAGGCTTGAATTTTTGAGTCAAAGCATTTTTAAAATATATAAATTGAATTAATCTAGCAGCATTTCTTTTATTAGTAGTTGTTTTCTCAGCAATCAAATAATTTAAAGACAACAGAAGCACGTATAGTATCCAAAATTTCTCTGTGTTTTCCATCTTTACGTGGCTTTTTTATTATTCTATTTCTTCTACTTCTATTTTTACATATTTTGAGACAGGGTTTCTCTGTGTAACTTTTATCTGTCCTGGAATTCACTGCATACCAGGTTTACTTTGAAATCACAGAGATCTGCTTGCCTCTGTCTGCCGAGTGCTGGGATTAATGGCGTGTGCCATTACATCCATCCATTTAATTCCTTTTTTCTTTTTAAACCATTGTATCCCGTTTCTTTTTCTCTCCCAAGCCAGCGTATTTTTTAAAACACAGTGTAAACCTTCATTGCAGCTCTTGTACACAACAATGAATTGTTAGCAGAGCTCTTTAAAAGCAAGGCGGTTTTTGCCGCTTATGCTAATTTTGGAAACCTCTCTTAAAGGAGCCGCGCAAATCTCTGTCTACAACAAAACAAATCCAACGGAGAAAATGCTGCTACTAAGAAGTCTTGCTAGTCTCTGTTCCTTTGTTTCTAAAACATTTCTTAAGCTCTTATTAGTTTTAAGTGAAAGTTCTTATAGCCATGTTGGGCGCCATTTGTAGCATGTATGTTTCCGCCAGCCCGCCCGCCGCTGGTCTGGCGTCCTGGCCCCCAATAACACGCAGGAGACTCTATATTTGATACAATCCTGTTGGCCAATTACTATTATTGTTTATGGGCTAGCTCTGTCTTAATTATTAACCCATTTCTACTTATCTAAGTATTTCCACGTGGTCGTCTTATCGGGAAGCCGCGGCAGGCGTCCTGCTCCTTCCCTGGGCTACATCTCGACCCCGCCTTCTACTTCCTCTCTCTTCCTCCTAGTCTCCTAGCCCCGCCTATCTAGTTTCCTATTGGCCACAGTGCTTTATTAACCAGTATGAGAAACATATATACAGAATAACATCTCCCGTCAGAGCTTGGTCAGCAGCAACAGGAAGGGAACTGAGTGTCACACTAAGTGAAGCTTGAGCAAAGGAGACCTTAGAGCCTGCCCCACAGTGACACACTTCCTCCAACAAGGCCGCATCTGCTCCAACAAAGCCACACCTCCTAATAGTGCCACTCCCTATGAGCTTATGGGGTCCAGTTACATTCAAAATACGTCAGAGCCTTGGACAGTAGTATTATTACTTCATAGCTTTGGAAGCCAGGAGCACCAGGCCAAGGTCCGGCCAACTCATTCCTTCTGAGGCTGTGAGGGAACTGACCCTTTGACCCATCTCCCAGGCCTGTAAGTGGCTGTCTTCCAAGCTACGTGGCTATGAAGGTGGGTCTGCCTCCAAATTCATTCGTTCGTTCGTTCATTCATTCATTCATTCTTCCTCCCCCCCCTTTTTTTTTTATTTATTCTGTATACAGAGTTCTGCCTGCATGCAGGCCAGAAGAGGGCACCAGATCTCATTATAGATGGTTGTGAGTCACCATGTGGTTGCTGGGAATTGAACTCAGGACCTCTGGAAGAGCAGCCAGTGCTCTTAACCTCTGAGCCATCTCTCCAGTTCTAAATTCTTTCTTTTTACGAGAGTTTTCACACCCTGGACTGAACACCAGTGATACGGATAGCTTGATTTCCTGTTCAGATAACATTGAACACTGAGCTGGTGGTTAGGACCACAAAACACTCTGGGAATGTGGTCCGTCCACGACACCGGGGAAGCATATTTCTAATGTTTCTAATGTAAGCAAACGAAAGGTAATGTTCCGGTGGGTGGGTTTTTACATTTTTAAGTCTGTATTTTTAGATTGTGCACAGAAGAAGCAAACATAGTTTTGATCATGTTGTTAAGGGTGTGTGTTCTTCCGTAGCTTCCTCCTCTCCCTTCTTTCTCCTCTTCTTCCTGTCCTGATGTGGGTCTCACGTATCCCAGGTTGGTCTTAAACTCTTGATGCAGCAGAAGATGGTCTTGAACTTCAGATCTTTCGGCCTCTACCTCTCAAGTGACTGCTGGGATTGCAGGCGTGCGCCACCACCCTGCACAACACTGGGGATAGAGCCCAGGGTTTTGTTCTTGTTATTTATTTAACCTTTTATTTTACACGCATTGGGGTGAAGGCGTCAGATCCCCTGGAACTAGAATTATAGACAGATGTGAGCTGCCATGTGGGTGCTGGGAATTGAACCCTGGTCCTGTGGAGGAACAGTCGGTGCTCTTAACCGCTGAGCCATCTCTCCAGCTCCCGAGTCCAGGGCTTTGTGCACATTAGGCAGGCTCTCTTCCACCAGCTGAGCCACACCCCCATCATCTGTCAGCTGAGCCACACCCCCAGCCCATCATAACTTCCATAGCCTTTTTTTTTTCTTTTTTCTTCCCCAGTGCTGGAGATCAAGCTCGAAACTGTACTTGCTAGGTGCGTGTTCTACTACTGAGACGCCATAGCCCTGACATGTTATAAAAGGTTTTATTACGTGTGTGTGTGTGCATACACCGTGGTGGGTGTGTGGAGGTCTGAGAACAACTTCTGGGAGTCAGTCCTCTCTACTGTGTGGGGGCCGCACGCCATCAGACGTGTCAGGAAGTGTCTCTGCCTATACTGAGCCCTTGACCTGCCCCGCCCGACAAGGCGGCCGAACACAGCCCAGGCTGGCCTCGAAATCACAGTCTTCCTTCCTCAGTCTTCCAGACTCGGAAACTACAGGCAGATGTTACCTTGCCCAGTGCAAATAAGAGTTTCAAAGTTGAAAACAGACGGAGGGTCCCTCCACCCAGTGTGATGGAAAACAGACACAAGGCAGCAGGTTTAGTTTAGATGAAAGAGGCAAATAGCAAATTCATTTTGAAGACAAGAATTGTCTTACCAGAGTAAATGGCCCTGGCTAATGGCCCTGGCTAATGTGGAGCAGATCTGCCCTAGCTTGTCCAGAAGCAGCAAGGCCTCTTAGAACATTCCACATCTGGGAGGGAGGTCGCCTGCACACCCAGCCACCCCAGCAGGGAGCAGTAGTCCACACAGAACAAGGGAGGCCTGCTTGTGGTCTGTTTCCTCCTCCCATGCTGCTCTGATTGCTGGGAACCTGTGTTCTTGTTTGGCAAACAGCAGCAGAACACGCCACACAGCCCCGGCCTGGCTTTTGGGATCTCCTTCCAAGCTTCAGGCACATTCTTTTGATTATCCTCAGTGTGGCTAAACAGTGCCACGTGAGGATGTTTCTGGTTTTCGGAAGCAGCTGAGGGCCGTTGGCAGCCAAGCCCGGTGCCGATGAGGCTCCCTAAGTGCTGCGGAGATGAAAGGCACGGGAGTTTGTGCATACGTCTGCAGCCACCGCCGCCGCGGCCACAGCCATGGCCAGAGCAGCCCTGGGCACCCCCGGGGGCAGGCAGGGGCTGGTGCAGCACACTCCCAGGGCCTGAGGGATGTAAAATGTCTCATCACTCATTTCCTTTTTGTTTTAATGATATGTTAAAAATATTTGGGATTTAATGGCTAATTAAGGTTACTTTCAGTAGTCTCTTTTCTTCTTTTCAAACATGGCTCCTAGAAAGTGTTACATTGTTTATGTGCCTTGTGTAGTTTCTGGGCCAGAGAAATGGTACCCTCCTCCTCCTATTTCTCCTCTCCTCTTCCTCCTCTAACTCCTCTTCCTTCCTCTTCTTCCTCCTTCTCCTTTCCCTCCTCCTCCTCTTCCACCCCCTTCTGTTTCCAGGAACAGTTGAGGGGTGTTGGCAGCCACGCCTGGCACCGAGTCAGCTCCCTAAGTGATGTGGAGATGTGAGGCCGAAAACTCTGTGGAGAGAGACCAGGTTGAGCTCAGGGAGGCTGCACAGCATGGCCCCACCTGCTCTGTGTGAGCCCCGTGCCAGAATGATCCAGAAGCCACTGGAATTCTGAGGGTCCCGGGCAGCGTGCAGCCCGATACCCAGCACATGCCCCTGACCTTGATCTCCCATACATCATCTCTCTTCTCTCCTGCAGGTCTTGAGGAGCCCTGCCTGGGCCGAAGTGTGCGGAGGATGGAAACGTGTGCTCAGCCATGTCTCTGGGCCGCCTCCTACGCAGGGCCTCCTCCAAGGCCTCGGACCTCCTGACCCTCACCACGGGGGGCAGTGGCGGGTCCCCCTCCATCCTGGATGGAGAGATCATCTACTCCAAGAACAATGTCTGTGTGCATGCCCCCGAGGGGCTGCAGGGCCCTGGGGAGCACCACCCAGGTGAGATGGGGGTCAGGGATCCCAAGGCAGGGAGGGGAGGCCCAAGGCCTGAGGGACCAGGTGGATCTTCCCAAAGATTCCCATTTCTGTTTGCCCCTCCTGGGATCCACAATTTGAGGAATCAGGGACCCAGCACTCTGGAGAGCAGGAAGGGAAACTTTTAGACTCTCTGTGTTGGGCTTTTGTGTCACCCGTGGCCATTCTTGGGACACTTACGGTCTCTAGGAATGGGAGCCTTCCCTGCTGTGAGTGTTCTGGGAGGCACAGCTCCTCACTGTGACCTTCAGGAGTCCTAGGAATTCCCTTAGACTTCAAGGGGCCGCACCTTAGGGCAATATGGGATCTGTGGCGTTGACAGAGAAAGCAACCTTAGAACTAGCTTGTCTGTAGGCAGAGCTGAGGGTCAGCAAAGACATTTTAAATGGGCTTAAGCACGAGGCATGTTCAACCCGCAAGGCACTCCTGGCTTTTGTCTTTTGTGCACGCGGGCTTTTGTCTGGTGAGGTCCCAGCTGGTCCAGAGGGGCTTGACCCCGTCCCAGCAGGCTGGGGACGGAGGCCTCACATGGTGAGGTGAAGCCTGCTGGGGTTCCAGGCCGAATTCAGGGGTTGCAGGCTCCACTTACTCAGCTGTGAGTCTAAAACAATCATGTAAGGACACAGCTACCTCGGGGAGTCCTGTGCATTATTTGTGGTGTTGTGATGGAAGGTCAAAGGTGTCTTAGGTCCTCCTCTTTGTCCCAAAGGCTAGTGAAAAGGGTGTGGGGACAGCCTCCCTTTCTGGGACTGTTACGAACAGCTGGCTGATTTCCCCAACTTCTGCCAACTAAAGCATGCCAAGGAGATTTGGCTGGAGTTCGAGTCCCCAGGGGTATATGTGGTTGATGTTGGCTGTTGCCTGAAGGATTTTGAATCACACAGATCGGGGAAGCCTAGGGATGGTGTGTCATAGCCTGGGAATTGGGATACCTCTGAACAGGCCATGTTGGGAGATGCCATGCCCTCTGCCAGCAGCTTGGTACCGATGAACTAACAGGCTCAAAAGCGATCCCTTCCTCAAAAGCTACATTTAAAACGACAAACCAGGAATTCTATGGCCAAGGAGGGCCTGATGCTACCCATCTGCCCATCTTGGATCTGTTCTTGTTGTGATGTAAGATTGGGTCACCTGCCTGCCTTCCTCCTCTTAGAGCTGAGCATGTAACTAGGATACCACCGGCCCAGCCCCCTGACAGCCTGCCCTGCAACTCCCCACAGGGTACCTGTGCCTGTACATGGAGAAGGATGAGCTGCTGGGGGCTACCCTCATCCTGGCGTGGGTCCCCAACTCTCGCATCCAGAGGCAGGACGAGGAGGCCCTACGCTACATCACCCCCGAGAGCTCCCCCGTGCGCAAGGCTCCCCGCCATCGGCGGCGGCGCACCACGAGCCTGGGGGCCCCATACCAACCCCCTCCCACAGAGTCAAGGCCTCCCCTGACTCCCAAAGATGAGGACATCCTGGTGGTGGTCCAGAACGCCCAGGATGCGGCACACATCAGCCCTACATCTGAGGACGGCGAAAAGCTGGCCCAGGGCCCAGAGGCGGACGGGCCTCTGCCCGCTTCACAGCCTGTGCACGGTGACTCTGGGATCCTGTCAACGGTCAGTTCACAGGACGGGACGGAGGACGGCCGAGAGCCACGGCCTGAGGCTGTGGAGGAAGAGGGCTGCTGGGAGCTGTCAGCCGATGCTGTGAGCAGGGATAGCTCCTTCGACTCCGACTCCGACGCCTTCTCGTCACCTTTCTGCCTCTCGCCCATCAGCGCGGCCCTTGCCGAGGGGAACAGCTCTGCATTCCTGGAGAGCGAGGGCAGGTGAGTTCCCGATGCAGGGCCGAGGCCCGGCCTGGGTGGCAGGAAGTGGTTGCTTCGTCACCCCACCTGCCCGTTCCACAGCTCCACAAGGCCTGGGCTCAGGCGTAGGGCCGCCGCATGGTGTGTGTCTTCGTTCGTCTTTCGCAGCCCTCGCGCTCTCGACCCCTTCCTCTGCCACACTCACCCAGGGCGACGCCTGCTGTGATGGCCTCTGACCTTTGGACTTTTCTGTTCTCATGTCAGGAGTGTGTTAGGTGGGTCTCAGCCCCCAGGTAAGCGCCTGCTGGTGAGCCCGGGGGTGCTGTGAGTAGGGTCATACTCTGTTGCATGGCCCCTTCCGTCCCGCTGTGTCCTGCGCCCACTCGCTGAGGCTCCTCCCTATTGCCAGCTGCAGAGGTAGAAACAGCCCTGGTGTTTGACAAAGGAGCATCTGTAGCATTTACTTACTCTGCTGATGGGTAGGGGACACTGGCCCTACCCCCCCCCCCCCATGAGGAGCTGCTCGGGTGCCTGGACCGATTGGCCGATGGACCAGATGACATATGCTATACTTTGAGGAGTCGGGAAGCAGGGCTGGCTTACCTTCCAGGGGGTCCTCTAGCCTTGGAGCCCACGGTAATGTCCCTGACCAAGGAGGGCTGTCATCGTGCCACCGAGTGTCCTCAGGGTTCTCGGGTCCTGTTATGTGACAAACCCTTTCCTGGGGAGACGCAACTCACCCCAGATAGGGAACGCACATCAAAGTATAGATGCTACCAGAGTCCAAGTTGGTGAACCGATGAGTTTTATTGGGGTTGCTTAGGGGAGCAGAAATGACTCAAAGACAGCTGCATCACCAAAGCCCACGCCAGCATGGTGACAGCTCGCAGAGCTGGGAACCTGGAGCTCAGGGCACAGCCTGCAGGCAGCTCAGCAGGTTCAGGCGTGTGCTTCCCAGGTGCCTCGGGGGGTCTGTATCTCTTCCAGGCAGCTGGTCTCAGAGGGATTCTAGCTTTTGTGGTTTACTCTGGCAGGAAGGGGCCTAGTGAGTCTGGTCAGTTTCAGGAACTTCCTGAAGCTGTTCGAGTTGTTTACCTTTGTGCGTAGGGCGGAATGTTTCAGCATCAGAGGAAACTGTTACAGGACTGGTCCTCAGAGCTTGGTGCATGCATCTCGTAACTGCACAAACCCAGGACACCCGAGGAAGATGAATACACCTGATACCAGCGTCTCCTGTATCCCAGACGTGGTCCTCAGACCATTAGATGCAGATGTAATGGCGATAATAAATGGTGGTGATGAGAGTCAGTGCTAGCCAGAGGGTATATGATTAGTTATTGCGCGGGGATTGTGTTGGACATCTGTGCTGTAGTGACGGGGACAGGGGTGTCAGTTAGTGCTGGATTATGCATGCCTATGCTGTGATAGGTCCTGGTGCTGCCCCCGTGTTTGGGGAAGGGAGGGAGACTCAGGGGTCGGTGGCTTGCTGGAGGTCACCAGTCAGCGGGACTGGACACCCGTGGGGGTGGCACCAGGGCTGGAGCACCATCATGCCAGAGGCAGTGGGCACCAGTCCCCAGAGGGCAGAACAGAGAGCCTCGATGCCTTGCTGGCTCCGGCAGTTAGGAATTCGAGATGGATTCTGCCCCGATTTTGCCTCCTTGATAAGACACGGTCCACTAAAGCCTAAGAGGGACAAATAACACTTATCCCGGTATTTGAGAATTCAGACAGAAGGAAGTAGTCCGCTGTAATGGGCATTCCAGGCTTGCTGAATGAAACCCTCGGCTAAGCAGGCTCGGGAGCTCCCCCTGGTGGTGCCACAGCAGCAATGCAATGATGCTTCCTAGTGTCCTACACCCAGTGCCAAGCAGAGAGAGACAGAGGTGGCCTTGCCTTGCCTTATCCACAGCCTACAGACTGTGACTGAGGATGGACAGAGCTGAGCCTGCTGTCTGTCCAACTGTCCTATCCTGGGAGGAGCTGAGATGCAGCAATCAGGGCACAGGGTGCCAGTGAGCTGTGGCTTCCTGCCCAGCATGGACCTTGACAGGCTTATCTTTCGGGAGCCCCGTTGTAAGGTGCAGACCATAATATGCACTTCACGCCTTCCCCGGAGCCCTCAGGTGCACTGGGTCTCAGAATTCTGGGTTCTTGTGTCCCCAGGTTGGACCCCTTCCTTAATCCCACCCACTGAGCACAGCTCCAGGGCGCCCCTGCGCCTGGCTGTTGAGGGGCTACAGGCAGAAGGGGCACCCCTTACCTTCCCCTTCTCTGCCCCCTCCCTGGAGCCTGGATCACACCCTCAGGGCCCATGCCCAGTCTTTGCTGGTAGTGGGCAGTAACTTTGGAACCCACAACCCTGGCTTTACTCCTGGCCGTGGGGTCTTGTGCACCTGAAGTGTAGCTGCCTCTTGGGTGAGATGCAACTGGAAACCCCTCCTCAGGACTGGTTGGTGTGAGGGTCAAGGCTGGAGTGTGTGATCAGGGAGCCTGGCCTGGGTGCTGTCCGTCTGCAGAGGCTGGCTCTGGAGTTCTCACTCCCCTCGTGACGCTCACCATGCCGAAGCCTCGTGGCTGCTGTGTCTCTCGGAGTAGCTCTGGAGTTGTCACTCCCCCGCCCTCCTCGTGACGCTCACCATGCTGAAGCCCCGTGGCTGCTGTCTCTCTCGGTGCCGCTCACCCTCTGGGTGCCCCAGTGGGTTGGCAATGCCTGCTCTTCACGCTGTATCAGTGCATTTTGGCTGAGGGTCATTGTTAGCCCAATTTTCTTGCTGTAACAAAATGCCTGAGGCCGAATACTTGTAAAGGGAGGGAGACTGGGCGCAGTTGAAGCACTCGCTACCCTCAAAGGGCCAGGTTCAGTTCCCACACCCACACCGTGGCTCAGGACCATCTGTAGCTCCAGTTCCAGGCGACCGGTGATTGTCTTAAAGGTCTGTGAGTGCCAGGCGCAGACATGGCACGCATGCGTACATGCAGTCAAAGCGCTCATAAGGTAAAATAAATATAGATGCAAGGTCTATGTAAGTCATCGTTCTAGAGGTCGAAGGCCGCAGCCTGGTGGAGGAGCTGATCGTCTTCGCTGGTCTCTAGTGAGGCCCTGTTGGTCAGGTCATGTGATACTAAAGTCATCCTTAGAGATAAGAGGCCAGACCACAGGGAGGGGCTGGCTAGCTTTTTCATAACAAACCCTGCAGAGATCGCAAGAGAACTATGGTAATTCTTTCTCAGGCCACACCCCCATAACATAATGACTATATGGTAGGCCCCACCCTTTGTAAAAATTTGTTTTACATACTAACCAAAGTTCCCCCTCCCCCCTCCTGCTCCCTGCCACCCCACTCCCCTAGGCCCCACCTTTGTAAAGATGAGAGTGTGGCTTCTAAAGCCCAGCCTGTGAGCCCCACTGAGCATGATGGGACGTTTCTGCATTAGCAGAAGTAGGTTCTGGAAGGGGTTGGGCCCTGGGTTGTGTTTCCCGGCCCTGTTTGTTTCATTCCTTGTGCCCAGTGCCACATTGGTCCCTATGATTGGCTCTGTGAACACCGAGGACCAGCATGGCAGACAGCCTGGGAGACCCCTGATGCCCTGGCCTCACCCAGACTTTTAAACCAGTGTCCCTGGGTCGATGGGCGCATCTCTGAGTGTCCCGTTTTGTGTACTGAAACAGTTTCACAGAGCCCAGGCTAGCCTTGAACTCACTATGTAGCTAAGGATAACCTTGACGCCTGTCCTCTTATTGCCTGAATGCTGGAATTATGGCTGTGTGCCAGCCACACCCAGTTTATTCTGTGCCCGGGGTCCAGCCCGGGCCTTGCGCTCCAGTGTTAGGCAAGCGTGCTATGGTCTGAGAGCTACATCCCCACCCGCTGGCCCATCTTTGCAGCACTGAGGATTGAACTCAGGGTCACCTTACCATTGAGATACACCCTCAGACCCTGCTTTACTCTTTCTGATGGGCTCTTGCTAAGTGGTCCAGCCTGACTTTGAACTCACACTGTAGCTCAGGCAGGCCTTCAGCTCCCGAGTAGCCGGGATGACAGGCCTGTTTGTATTTGAAGTGCAGAGCAGATCCGTATACTGGGCTCAGAGTGTCAGGAATGAGATACAGCGCCTGGGTACTGGGCAGGGACTCAGCTCTGAGGACCTGGAGGCACCTGTCCTGCTCCTGGATTCAATGGAATTAGATCCCAGAGAGGCCAGGGCGGGGCAGGGCGGGGCAGGGCGGGGCAGGGCAGGGCAGGGCAGGGCAGGGCAGGGCAGGGCAGGGCAGATAATCTGGCTCGTGGGTGCCCTCTGATGGCAGAATTGAAGAACAACGTGTAGACAGAGGCGCTGGCAGGGGATGGATGAACCAGGAGGAAGACAGACTGGCCTGGTAGAGCCACGGGCCCTCTCCATTTTATGACTTGGTGGGAAGTTCACAGAAGCCGAGTGGTTAAAAGCGTGTCAGGTCCCTTGGGCTGTCTACATTTATCTTCCTGCTCTGGAGTGTAGCCGGATAGGACCTGTTTCTCAGAAAACCCAGTCACTTACCACGCCCTGAACCTCGCCCTGAACCACGCCCTGAGGCCCTCCCTCTTCACTCCCCTCCCACGTCACGGTGGCAGCCTGGACCCCATGACTTGCTGGTTCAAGGCCTTCTTGAGAGTAGATGCCTGGGACTTGGCACGCGGTGGCTGGGTTCCGGTGGCCTTGGTCTCCCCCTACCCTCCTGTCCTTTCCGAGGTGTCAAGAAACACAGCCTCGGCCCTGATGGTGTGGAAGGGGACGCCACAGTCAGTGGACATCTTGTCACCTCTTTCCTAGGGGAACGGGTCCAGTCTGAGGAGCCAGCTGGTGTGAGCGTGTGGCTAGCTCGTGTGAACTGCCTTGCACTAGGGATAGAGATTAACCACAGACACCCAGCTCCTTCTGTCCTGGTCCAAATGCCCTTCATGCAAATCACCCACGTTTCAGAAAGAGGAAAATGCACACAGATGTGTAAGGGGACAAGGAGGAGCCCACATACCTGCCAGAGAGAAGGAGCAAATACCTGGCCCGGCCTTAGTTTCTGGAGTATAAATATTAGCTGACCCTACTAGTGAGTATTCCTGAGTGTGTCTGTCTTCCCACAGGGTCTGTCTCACACATACACACACACACACACACACACACACACACACACACACGCACGCACGCACGCACGCACACACACACGCGCACGCACGCACACACGCACGCACGCACGCACACACACACACATATGCCCAAACCCCCTTCTCCCAGCCCTGCAGCATGAGGCGAAACGATGGACCACGTTGGGAAGACATGATGCAGCATGGAAAACAGGGTGGACGGGGGAGATGGACCAGTCAGTCTCAAGCATGGGGCCCCGAGCTCAGGCCCAGCACCATATCAGCAGCCATGTAAGGGTGTGTGCCTGTGATCCCAGCACTCACGAGGCAGAGGCAGGAGGATTCCCGGGACTCACTGGCCAGCCAGAGAACCTGCGTAAAACCAAACAAAGCCAACCAAACACAACCACAAAAGCAAGGTGGAGCTGGAGCAAAGGCTCAGCGGCTAAGAGCGCCCGCACTGGTTGGTTGCTTTTTTGGAGGACTGGGGTTGAATTCCCAGCATCCACATGGTGGTTCACAGCCGTCTGTAACTCCAGTTTCAGAGGACCCAGTAAACTCTCCTGGCTCTCTGGGTACCGCACGCTGGAATGGTGCACAGCCATGCGGGGAGAACAGCCATATATACATGACACCCAAGGGTGACCCCTGGCTGGCTTCCACATATGTGTGCAAACAAACACACCGACACGCTCGCACGCCAGAAAGCGCGAGGGACGGCTGGTGTCATGGCTGAGCTTCTGACGGGAATGAAGCGTTTTAAGTGGGGGCTGATAAGTGTCCCCAGGTCTCAGCAGTGGGGAGCCGTCCAGGTCATTGCTGTCCAACATCATAGGCTTCCGTGCCACCTCTGAACCCAACCAAGAACTCCTGCCTATTTATTTAATTTATTTAGCGTCCGGTCTCATGTGGCCCAGGCTAGCTCTGGCCTCATTAGTCAAGTAGCCTCTAAGTCCTCCTGCCTCAGCCTCAGCCTCCTGAAGTTACAAGTGTATGTGATTTCTACCTAATGTGTTCGCTGTTGGGGGTGGAACCCAGGATTTCCCGTGTACTAGATACGCACTCTACCAACTGAGCACTTTAGTTAGGCCTGTTGAGCAACATTGATGTAAGTGGCACCTGTGGCCAGTGGCTGCCACGTCGGATAACCAGGTCAGGAGAAATTATGCCACAGTAGAAGTGCAGGGCAGTTATGAGGCAATTTTTATTTTTGCACATCTTGTTTTGTGATTGTATTAATCTTAGAGAGAAAACCAGTTCTTAAAAAATCGGTAGCCCTAAGCCAAGCGTGGCGGCATTCACACCTAGCACTTGGAGACAGTAGTAGATTTCTGTGCGTTCAGAGGCCAGCCTGATCTACATAGGGTAGAGGCCAGCCTGATCTACATAGGGTTCCAGGAAAACCAAATACGCAGTTTCAAACAGACAGATAACCCAGAGGCTGGAGGTGGCTCAGCAGTTAAGAGCACGCTTGCGGAGGAACAGGGATCAGCTCCCACCACCCACGTGGAGACTCACGACCATCTGTAACTCCAGTTCCAGGGGATCTAACCCGCCCTTCTGACCTCCAAGAGCACCAGACATGTGTGTGGTACACATACATATGTGTGGTCACATATGTACATACAGGCAAAACATGTGTATATTTATATATATACACACACACATATATACACATACACACACATGTACACATACACACACACATATATATACACATACACACACATATATACACATACACACACATATATATACACACACACACATATATATGTGCATAACTGTA
The DNA here is from genome assembly GCA_030556225.1 of Cricetiscus sungorus. Lineage (NCBI taxonomy): Eukaryota > Metazoa > Chordata > Mammalia > Rodentia > Cricetidae > Cricetiscus > Cricetiscus sungorus. The sequence continues at coordinate 94,002,502 of JANBXA010000069.1, read as the reverse complement.
TTATAAAAATATTCCTTAAATTATGTGTGACCAGACACTGCTGATGGCCTGTCACTTTTAGTTCCCAGGGTCTCATCTGAGCCTTCTCCCTAGAGACAGTGACAGCCATGCTGTCTGTCAGCAGGCCCTCCTGTCATTCCTGGCACACATCCCCAGGGCTCTGGCCGCAGTGAGGGACTGGTGCTTAGGTGAGAGACAGATGTGGTGGCCTCAGTCCTTGAGTCTCAGCCCTTCTGTGGGGGAGTGTTCCTGCTGGCTTACCGAGGCCCAGGCCAGCAGGCTCAGCCCCAGGTGGCTGAGAGCTAATAAAAAGCTTGGGCAGGGGTCCACCTGCTGCCCCACCCGTCTCTCTGATTCTGGGCTTTTCCATCCCAAGCAGCTTCCACATTTTCTGGTCTTGCTCCTTCCAGCTGGCATACTCACTCCCTCCTGCTGAAGCCCCAGCAAGTGGAAGGCACTTTGCCCCCCAGATGGGGGCATATAAAAGGGGTATTATCTCTGTTTTTGCAGGAGACTTCAGAAATTGCTTCCTGTGTAGGCAATTCGTCGGTGGGATAGTTGTGTGCGGGTGTACCTGTGCGGGGTGCACATACGTGTGTGCATGTGCAGGGGAGAGGCTCACGCAGCTTTTTATTTTTAATAGTTTTGCATTAAAAAAAAATGTTTTTTAAGATGTGTGTTCTGTCTGCATGTACACCTGCGCACCAGAAGAGGGCACCAGATCCCATTACAGATGGCTGTGAGCCACCATGTGGTTCCTGGGAATTGAACTCAGGTCCTCTGGAAGAGCAGCCCGTGCTCCTAACCGCTGAGCCTCCTCTCCGGTTTTCTGAGACAGTGTCGTTCACTGATCTGGGAACTATCTTAAGCAGGCTAGCCAGCAAGCCCCAGGGCCCTCCTGCCCTGGCTTCCCCAGGGCTGAGATTAAGGTTCCCAGTTTTCCCCAGGGCTGAGATTAAGGCTCCCAGTTTTCTAAGGGATGCTAGGCATCCCACTCAGGTCTTTGGCCTCTCCTTTCTTTTTGTTTTGTTTTCCTGAGTTTCAGTTGTCCAGGCTTGCCTTGAACTCAGTGGATGCATGGAGGATGCGGCCTTGAACTCTGATCCTCCCATCCTCCCTCATGTACGGGGATTGCAGGGGATCATCACCACACTCGGTTTGGTGTGTGTGTGCATGCGCACGTGTGTGCAGGAATGTGTGCAATGCCCGTGGAGGCTAGAAGAGGGCATGAGGGTTACAGAGGGTTATGAGCCGCCTGATGAGGGTTCTAGACAGACTTGGGTCCTTTGGAAGAGCAGTAAGTGCTCTGCAATACTAAGCCACCTCTCCCGCTCCTGCCCACAGGGTCTTGAAAGCCCTGTGTTGCTGCCTCAGGGATAAGGATGAGGGTTGCGCGGTCCCTGGGGAACTTGCCCTAGCATTACGCAACCCAGTTGTCTTCAACTGGAACTTTTCATCTTATTGATGCTCATCAGGCTTAAATGTTAATGACCACAAGTGTGTCTAGACACAGGTCTGTAGATAGGACAGTCCTGTGGGGAGGAGTGGGCCCCGGAGTAGGATTTGCGTCTCACCACAGAACAGGCCCATGCAACTGTCTGTTGGAAAGAAAAGAGAAAGGACAGAGGCATCATGGGCAGGCAATAGGGGACCCCCTCCACGGAGCGGCTGTTTTCATGGAGAGTGAGGGACAGGCTTCCAGGGAGCCATGCTGGAACAGCTGTCGCGGTGGACGGGGGCGCGGGTGTCGTGCTGACTCCGGGCACTCAGGGTCAGCCCACCTTGAAGGGCGAGCAGAAATAAATGGTGCAACAGCTTTTGCCTTTGGGAGGAAATGGGTGTGTGTGACAAGGGATCGGCTCGATGGCTGAATTATTAATGGCATTACCGCGCATGGTTGGCGCGGTGGCGGCCACCTCTCCCACATGGGTAGAACACAGAAATGAAGAACCATGAGAGAGATCCAAGTGTCTAAGAAGGTTCTAGAATTAGAAAGCTTGGTGGCAACATGAGAAGTTTAGGAGCCTGGGTGCTGCCACAAAGGCACCCACCCATCGCGTTGGCCCTGCTTCGGGTGGCAGGGGTGTGACATGACTGCCTCCCCCCTTCCCCCCGTTGCTTGCTGGACGGCCAGCTGATTGATCCCTTCCTGTGTGACGAGTGAGCAAGGGAGGAGGAACAGCCTTGGCATGCCCTCTCTGTCCCTGCCTGTGAGATGTCAGGTTAAGGGGCAGGGCCTGGTGGCATGTCACCATGAGGACCCGGGAGGGATGGAAGGTGGCCCGGTGCTGGAGGCTGGCCCGTGGGTGCTGCCCCCTGCTGGCGTCATGGGGGCAGAGTCCTTCGGAGACCCAGGGAAGGTAGCAGCAGCAGCCAGGGCTCTGGAGAGGCTCCTGGGACGGATCTTTCTGAGCCTGGGCCATCCCAGGTGGTTGAGGTGCTTGCCCCTGCCTTCCAGGAAGCCCTGCGGAGACCCCCACACCCCTTCAGCAGCCTGGCGCAGGGGGCTGCTGCTTCTGGGCTGTTGTTTGGGCTTGTTTGCACTTCTGCAGCCCGGAGCTGAGATTTATTTCTTTAAAACATCCCTCGCTCGACACTCCACAATCTGTTCTGTCTGCCTGAGACTCATCTCGCCGTATGTTTCCGTGGCACTTGGCAGGCTCCTTGCAGAGGCTATCCCTCCCCAACACGCCTGCACTTGGAGGCAGCTATCCCCACCTGCACCTCCAGCCTGAAGGGAGCCCCTCAGGGATCTCCCAGGAGCCGCAGGGACAGGGGGCAAGGGAGGTGCCTCACTGCTGGGCCAGGGAGCCCAGGCTGCCCAGGCCGATTGTGGGGCCCTAGCTGCTGGCTGCCCCTCAGCTTCCTGCTCATTAGCAGGCCTTGGCTGCCACCCACTCCAGGAACTCTGAGGCATTGCCAAGGAATCTGGCCTGGGTCTCAACGGAGCCTGGCCCTTCCGTGTGCCACTGTGCACCTGTGTTTGGCTTACACGTGACAACGGGAGGAGCCATGGACTGGGGCCCAGGCACCCAGCAGAGCTACAGCCTGGTACATTTTGTAGGCAGATAACCCAGGTTTGAACTATTCTTTATCCACGATTCCCAGGGTGACTTCAGCGAGGTTCGCACCTCCTAGCCTCAGTCTCCCCTGTGACCTGGGGCCTTAGTGAAGGTACGTGGTAACATGCAGAGCCCCAGACAGTGGGGTCCAGCATGGTGAGTGGGTACTTACTGTTGCTATGTTGACCAGGCTTACAGGTAGCACCTTTATATGCCTAACAGCCTTTGGTCATCTGCTTAGAGTTTGGAATGGCGTTCCAGGGCCACCATGACAAAGGGCCATACGCCAGCCACTTTAGGACAAGAGAAAGACATGCTTTCATAGTCTGACGGACAGAGGTCCAAGGTCAAGGTGCCGTCTGCAAGGGTGGAGCCTGTCAGTCTAGTTCCTGGGGCTCCAGCTTGAGCCTTTGCCCTGCCTGTGTACACTCTCCTCTCTTGATAAGGGTGCTAGGTTAGAGCCTCCAAGGCCAGCACAGCCTGCTCTGGGCCTGACTGCATGTGCTGGACACTGCACCTCGTAAGGCCAGCCACCCGGGGAGGTTTCAGGTGGACAGGGGTTCAAGCATTGTTCAATCTTTCCCATGCTCTGTGGGCATCGACGTCAATGGTGAGGACAGAACTGGAGATCCTGTTCTTGTCCAGTTTTGGAGACGGTCGCTCAAAAAGGCATAACACTGAGCCTGAACTTGAACATCAAAACTTGATGAGGAGACGGCTAGGCAGGTAAAGCTGCTAGCCAGCCAGGCAGCCCTGACAAGCTGCACTCAATCCTGGAAGCCACAGAAAAAGCCCATGTAGTGGTGTGTGTCTGTAATCCTAGCAGGCCCACAGCGCGGGAAGGGCAGAGATGGGAAAACCCAGAGGCCCTCCCGGATCACACGGGGCAGGGCAAGCAGAGACCCCGACTGAAGCCTCCGAGCTGAGAACTGACCGCTGGCAGTTGTCCTTTGCCCTGTCATGCTTGCTATGGTTGAGTGTTTATTCATGGGTGCAGTGTGTGTGTGCGTGTGTGCGCGTGCGTGTGTGTGTGTGTGCGTGTGTGCGCGTGCGTGCGTGTGTGTGAGTGTGTGTGCGTGCGTGTGTGCATGTGTGCGTGCATGCGTGTGTGTGTGCGTGTGCGTGCGTGTGTGCGTGCGTGCATGCGTGCGTGTGTGCATGCGTGTGTGTGCGTGTGTGTGCATGCGTGCGTGTGTGCGTGTGTGTGCGTGTGTGTGCGTGTGTGCGCGTGCGTGCGTGTGTGTGCGCGCGCGTGTGGGTCTGTGTGTATGTATGTATGTGTGTATGCGTGTGTGCGTGCGTGTGTGTGCGCGCGTGTGTGTGCGTGTGGGCGTGTGTGCGTGTGTGTGTGCGTGTGCGTGTGTGTGTGCGTGCGTGTGTGTGCGCGTGTGTGCGTGCGTGTGTGCATGTGTGCGTGTGTGTGGGTCTGTGTGTATGTATGTGTGTATGTGTGTGTGTGTGCGTGTGTGTGTGTCTGTGTGTGTATGTGTGTGTGCGTGTGTATGTGCGTTGTGTGCATGTGTGTATGTGTGCGTGTGTGTGCGTGCGTGTGTGGGCGTGTGCGCGTGCGTGTGTGCGTGTGTGTGTGCATGCGTGCGTGCCTGTGCGTGTGTGTGCGCGTGTGTGTGTGCGTGTGTGTGCGCGTGTGTGCCCTCAGGGATCCCCTTGTTCACATCAGCCTTCAGCCCCCGTTGGCCCTGAGGCTAGCCAAGTGGGTCTTGCTCTAAGTTCCCAGAGGTGACTGGGGGCTGAGAAAAGACCTATTAATTTGCTTTAAAAATGACGACATGGGAGCTGGACATTTGCCTTGGTGGTTAATCCCAGAAACCATGCTTTGATTCACAACTGTCTGAACCTGCGGTGCCAGGGGGCCCAGTGTCGTCTTCTGGCCTCCACAGTGCCCAGGCGTGCATGTAGGCAAAGTGAAACTCGCAGACATAAAAGAGTTTTTTAAAGTGACAAAGTGCCAGGCGCAGTGGCTTGCGCCCCTAATCCTAGCACCAGGGACACGGAGGCAAGAGGTCTGTTGTTGTAAGTTTGTTGTCAGCTGCACAGTGGAGCCTTGCTTTAGAGGAAGGGAGGTAAAAGGACACGTGTCAGTGTCAGAAGCCTCGATGCTGGGGGCAGGGCTCCCTGCTGTCATGTGGGAAGGGTCTGGCAGTCCCAGGGACTGCGGGATGGGCCAGAAAGCTGGCATTTGTGCATTGTAGACCAGATGGGCACTGTGGCTGCTTCTGCATGACGCCTTGTGTGCTAAAAGTCTCTACCCAAAATATGCAAATGAGCCCTCTGCAAGCTTTACCACACACACCAAGATGTGAGTTTTGTATGATTTTCGTAAGTCATGAGACATACTTTTGAATTTTATTTTTCAACATTTAAAGCGTTTGGGCTTAAGCCAGGCGTGGTACATGACTTTAATCCCAGCACTAGAAAGGCAGAGGCAGGTGACACTCTGTGACTCCTTGGCTAGTCTGGTCTACATAACCGGTTTCGGGACAGCAGGAGCAGCAGTGAGACCTGTCTCAAAACAAATAAAACAAAGCCAGAAAACATTTGGATTGGAGACGCATTCGTGACACCCTGGGTTTAATCTCCAGGCAGCACTTTGTAAACTGCGTGTAGTGAGGCGGTGTCTGTAATGCCAGCAGTTGGGGCAGGAACTTCAAGGGAATCCTTGGCTACACAGCAAGTTAGGGGCCAGCCTGGGCTACGCGAGACCTTGTACAAGCAAGCAAGCAGAAAGTTTGTGTAGGAGTTGGGGAGAGAGTCCACGAATTTAAAAAACTCGGGTTATTTTAGAATCAGGCATGGGGGCCCACCTGCAATCCCAGTACTCAGAAGCTGCAGGAAGAGGGTCTGGGAGCGGGGTCACACAGGCCACACAGTGATGACCCTTGTCTGGGGGGTCAAGTGACTCGCATTTGTCCCCAGGACCTACGGAGTGAGGGACTGACTCCTGGAACTGTCCTCTGGCCTCCGAATGTGCGCGCACACACAATACATGACAGGAAGGAGGACAGACAGAGTGCCTGGCTCCTGGGCTGCAGGCAGGTGGCAGCCTGGACTTTGCTAGGGTTGCAGTTTACTGGTTCCCTGGTGTAGACCAAGCAGAAACATAACAGGTGACCTTTGTCACATCCCAGGTGGTGGCATCGTGCATATACCCTCACCTGGGCTCTATTCAGTAAGGGGCTGGTCTGGTGCAGTCTTTGTAAATCGTGTGTGTGTGTGTGTGTGTGTGTGTGTGTGTGTGTGTGTGTGTGTGTGTGTGTGTGAGAGAGAGAGAGAGAGAGACACTGAGTGTATGTGGGTGAGAGTATGACTGAAATTGTGTGTGTTACTCTATGTATGTGTGTGAGAAAGTGTGTGTGTGTGTGAGAGAGAGAGAGAGAGTCTGAATGTGTGTTTGAGACCAAATGTGTGTGTTTGTGTGTGTGACTGTGAGTGTCTGTGTATGACTGTGAATGTGTGTATAACTGTGTGTGTATGTTTGCACGGCTGTGAGTGTATGTGTGTATGATTGAATGTGTGTGTGTATGATTGAGTGTGTGTGTGAATGTGTGTGTGTGTGTGTGTGTGTGTGAATGTGTGTGTGCGTGACTGTAAGTTTGTGTCATGTGTGGCCTCAGGCCTCCACCATGTCAAGATGCAGAGCACAGGGCACGGTCAGGACAGCTCTGGAATTTTCCTGACTCGTGTCTGTCCTTGGCTTCCACTCCCGTTCCCATCTCTAAAGGCTCCTTAACCACCACCCGGGTGCAGATGTATGTAAGACATCCCATTTTGCCACCAGTATGTCTCACAGTGTGGGTGTGGCAGCATTGTGACCACAGGCACTGAAGGACATCGGTGGATGGCTTCCGGCTTGGGGCTCTTACAAACAAAACCTTTATGAGTGTTCATATACAGGTTTTGTCTAGATATTTTCATCGTCCATGATAAATTCCCAGGAGTGGGTCTGTTGGGCAGCAAGGTGATTGCATGTTTCTGTTTTAGAAGAAATTGCCAAACACCTGTCCAGCATGGCTTTGACGCATATTTCCTCCCACAACCCATGCATGATCCAGTTTATTATTTGTCATTTTTCACAGTTTTGTACATATACAGGGTATATTTTTAATTGTTTCTTTTCAAAGGATGTATTATTATTTTAATTTTAATTCTGTGCACGTGTGCGTGCGTGTGTGTGCGTGCATATGTGTGTGTGAGCGAGCATGAATGTGAGTGGGAAGCCCATGGAGGTCAGAGGCTTCAGATACCCCAGAGCTGGTGTTATAGAGGGTTATGGACTGCCTGCCAGGCATACCGGGAATGGAACCTAGGCCCCTTGGAAGAGTATTGGGCAAGCATCCTTAACTGCCACGCCATGTCCCCAGCTCTTGTGTGATAAACTTTGGTCATTTTCACCCCCTCTTCCCTCTGACTCCTACTTAAATGGCTTCCTGTGACCCACCGAGTTTAACTGGCTTGCACGAATGTGGGTAGGAGATTACGACTGGACCATCAGGTCCACCAGTGGCCACACTACTAAAGAAAATCTCTCCCCATCCGTTCCCAGCAATCTTTACTACCCAGAGCTTCCCGGGCAGGGTGGGTCCTCATAGGGTCCTCCTCTGTTCATGTTGGAATGCCCACAGGCCCATCTTGTGCTGTGAGTTCCAGAGGATAGCATTTCGCAGTGCTCCTGCCCACCCTCGACCCCCGTAGCCCTCTGGCCCCTCTTGTGTGATGTTCCCTGAGGCTTGGGGGAGGTGACTCGGATGTCCTGTTGAGGGCCGAACACTCCATCTCTTTGTGTTGCCCAGGCTGGTTTTGAACTCCTGGACTCGAGCAGCCCTGCTTTGGCCTCTTAAGTGGGGCTGGGCGTGGACTGGGACTCTTGGCTTTGCTTGCTTATTTGAAACCATCTGGACAGGTGTGTGGCGGTCCCTAGGCCGCCTACAGTCTCCCCCACTGGTGACTGGCTGCTTTAACTTCCCGTGTGTTCATTTACAGTCTGCACATAGTCTCTGCCAACATGGCACTCCATACCTAAGTGCCTACAGTTGATTGATGCTTGTTTGCTTTAAAGATTATTTATTATGTATCGTGTTCTGCCTGCATGTGTGCTTGCAGGCCAAAAGAGGGCACCAGATCTCATTATGGATGTTTGTAAGCCACCGAGTGATTGCTGGGAATTGAACTCAGGACCTTTGGGGGCAGCCAGTGCCCTTAACCACTCAACCATATCTCCAGCCCTTGACGTGTGTTTGTTTTGCTCTCTGTTGAATTTCAATAATTTTAAAATTTATTGTAGAGACTAGGCTTTGTTGAATATGTGTGGCTTTACCAATGTTTCCTCCTGTGGTTCACAGGGTTCATGCCAAGTCTAGAATCCCTTGGTCTAGAACCCCTGGTCTAGAACCCCTTGGTCTAGAACCCCTTGGTCTGGCAACCATTCAGACATTTTCCTGCTTTGCGGTTTTGTGTCTGTGGCCACATGAGTTAACTCGGGTGTAAGGTACGAGGTGTGTGTTCAGGCTGGGCAGTGTCATGTGTGTGCCGTGCCATGTGTTGGAAGGACTCCTTTGCTGACAGAGTCCCTTCTGTACCTTTCTCTAATGTCAGTGCCGAACGCTTGCATGCGCCATTGCTTTTTTTTAAGATTATAATTACATCATTTCTCTCTTCCTTTTCCTCCCTCCAAAACTTCCCATGTTGCCCACTTCAAATTCATAACCTTCTTTTCTTTGTTACACATGTGTTCCTGAACATATAAATGCAGCCTGCTAAGTCTGTACAATGTTACTTGTATGCACATTTCCAGGACTGACTGACCATTTGGCACCGGATAACCAGTCAGTGTGTCCTTCCCGGAGAAGACAATTTCTCCGGCTCTCTGCATTCCTTAGTTGCCTGTAGGTAGTTCTCTGTGTAGGGTGGGCTTTCCTCTTCCACATTAGCCTGTCTGTCAACATCATCCTTGCTCAGGTCCCATTTAGATAGCCATGCTGGTGAGACCTTATGGGTGCAGCTTCTGACGCCTCTAAGAGACGCAACCTCACGGCACATTGCTATGTTGCTAAAAGCACAAAGAGACAGGTGAGGTGAATCATTGAAGCAACAAATTAGTATCAGAGTCGCCCGGAGACTCTCTGTGTGTTGTCTTCTCCCTGTGTCCTGTGTCCTCAGGATCCAGTTCACCGTAGGCTTGCTACGCTCCTGGCATGAGGAGTGGCTCGTGACCCAGCGACGTCCATGGTTCACTGTGCTGTGCCTATTGTCTACGGCTCAGCCTGGGGTTCCTTGTGATCCTTGGCTTAGGGACCTGCTTTGTCTGTGTCTAGGTCCCCTCCCATCTGTGGCTCACGGCCCTGAATCACCCATGACTCTGCTCAGGGGCCCAGCATTGCCCACGGCTTTGGGCCTGCTGGTTCAGTGTGGATCTGTACTGTTGAGGCCCTGCCCGCCTCACCTCCCCGACCTGTTCTCTGCCAGCCTTTTCTTCCTTTGTCCTTGAGGGCTGTATGGCTTCTAGGAAGAGGGCCGAGCCAGCTCTATTGCCCCTGCTAGGCAATTCTGCAGCATGGACTCCTCCCGGCTCCGGTTCTTAGCTGAGATTCCAGATCTACAGATGTGTTACCCAAGGGAACTGGGCTCCAGACATGAGGGGTGGAGTCACCGCTGTGGCCAGCTTGGTCTTGAATTCATACGCTTGTCAGCAAGGATGGCAGGTCTTCAGCAGCTGAATTCTCAGCGAAAACTCAGGTCGGGGAGGAAGGAAGTAGACGACTGTCCCTAAGCTGAAGGGGCAGTGTCCCAAAAGACGGGTGTCCCCCCCACCAGACACCTGAGCCAGGGCTGGGAACTGGCCGGCCTCCTGGGTGTCTGGCGTCACCCAGCTGACTGCTTGCAAGGCTCCCGCTACTCTCTGGGGCCTGCTGCTCTGCATGCAGGAGCTGCCCCTGGAGGCCAGCAGCTGTCGGCTTGTCTATTGCATCAGCAGCTCTGATCGTCAAGGCCAGCCCGAGGTCACAGGCACCCTTAGGTGATGACGTGGCAGCTCATTGGGCATCGGGGAATTCACCCCATGCCTCCGAGGACCCAACCTGGCTGTCGTAATGTAACCGACAAGTGATGAAACACTCAGAGGACTGGGGGCTCCTGCCCTGAAGTGAGGGCACCCTTATCCACCTCTAGCTGTGTGTGCCTCCACTTTCTCCCCACCCCCCCAGTAAATGACACCTTCATATGGGCCCATTTCCCCGCCCCTGCCCCCCAGGCACCCGTGCCACAGGCACACAGGACACGGGGCTCCTGAGGCCACTCGCTTTTCACAGTGTGTCCCCTTGTTTCAGGGAAGCCATGTAGGCAGCCACCCAGCCACACTGAGCCACACCTCACTCTTTGAACAGTGTCCTCAGGTTCTGATCTTCCTTAGCTGCCCAGGGTAAAACAGATGACCTCTAATGGTGCATCCTGGGGACAAACCTTCAGCTCTGGCTGTCCATTGCACAACGGGGCTAACTAGCACCAAACCCTCCTACAAGACAGCCCTTGGGAGAGGCTTTGGAGACGAGCATGCAGCTCGTGTTGGCGCTATAGTTGGGCTTATGTTTGTGGCAGTGCCTCACCGGCCCCTGAGTCCTAACAGGAGGGAAATTGGGACTGTCCTCGGGAGCTAATCACCCTGCTTCTGTCACGTCTTCTTCAGAGGCCCCAGACGTGAGCCTCCGACTCTTGAGAAAGCTGGTTTCTCCTTGGCCGCTCTAGAACGAGAAACCCATGCTGAGGGAGGGCTGGGGTGTGGGACAGGAGGCCGGGAGCACCGTGGAAGAAGGTGAGCATTGTAGATCCCTGGAGGGAACGGCCATGTGGATCCGGGACAGAGCGAAGCGGGAACACACAGAAACATGGGCCAAAGTTCGGCTCTGAAGCCAGCAGCACGGGTAGAGGGTGAAGGCATCAGGATCCGCCACGCTTCTTTAAAATTTAAACACAGCAAGGATTATTTTTGGTAGCTCAGTCTCTCTGAGCCTGGCAGCCATGCTGAGGCAGGTGTCAAGTGACAATCCCCTCCCCACGGGGCTCCAGGAGATTGCAGTTCCCCTCTCCTGGGAGATGTGAGAAATGGCTGTAGCATCCCTTGTAGGTGAAGCCGCATGACCAGCATGGGTCCTTACCCATTAGTTTCCCTGCGGGTGGTCAGTTCTGAGACCTGCTGGGCCACAGCTGCCTAGGGACACCCGGGGCGACAAGCACTGGGAGGAGCCGAGAGACGCAGTGGCCATGGCTAAGGGTGGACATGGGTATAGGGCATGGTGACCCCCAGAAGGCCCACGTGGGCCCAGCACCGTGAAGAATGGTGGCCATCTCCTACCACGGAGTGGGGTTTGAATGCTACAGCCTTAGCCTTCCCCCCTTGCTGTGCCCTGTATGTGTGGGAAGCCATGGCAGCTACTGTCCCCAGAAATTCTATTGTGTGGAGTTGGCAGGTCATGCTGGAGGGGCCTCTGGGTGCCCAGCAGATGGCAGGCTTTCTCCCGGATCAGCAGGGACGGTCCACCTGCCTCCCTAACACCCACCCCTCCCTCCTGGACACACATCCTTCCCTTCTGTCTTATTCCTTCTTCTGGTTTGGTCTCCCTAACACCTCCCTAACACCCACCCCTCCCTCCTGGACACACATCCTTCCCTTCTGTCTTATTCCTTCTTCTGGTTTGGTCTTAAGGAATCCTAAACGACACAGGCAGCAAATGAGATCCTGCTGAAAGCAGTTGCCAAGGCAACCAGCTTACTTTTGGTCAGTGGGGACCCACTCAGGTCCAGTCCAGCTCCCTTGCTGTGCCTGCCTCTGCCTGCCCTGTCACATCTGCCTCCTCTTTGGGTGGTGGCAAATGGTTCTAACACACCCCACTGTGAGCCAGCCACAGTCCCTTTAGAGACCAGACAGGTCTTAAACTGGCTTAGCCACTGGTGCCAGAGCAGAGGCAAGTAGCTGAAATCTCTCCTGGGATGGCTGTGTGCTTCCTGTCCCGTCCACTCACTCTATGGACGTGTGACCCCCGAAGACAGACCCACTGAGCTCAAGGGTACCTTGTCTGGAGTTGACGCTGTAGCCTTCTGCTTTTCTCCCCGTGATGATAGGGTCTCATGTCCCAGGCTGACCTCAGATGTGATTTGTAGCTGAGGTTGACTTTGAACTCTTGGTCCTCACATCTCTCTGTTCCAAATGCTGAGGTTTCAGGTACGTGTCATTGTGCCTGGCTTTGTGTATATGTGCACATGTGTGCACATGTGTGTATAGGCCCCAGGTTGACCCTGGGCGTTGCCTCATGCACTGAGACGGTCTTCTCACTCGAACACAGAGTCAGTCTGTCCCGCTCCAGGGATCCTGTCGTCCCCGCTCTGTGTGTGTGAGAGTGGGCCTTGATGTGGGGCCTAAGGGTGTATGCTATGGGCCTCATAGTAACATGTGTCACCTGCCGAGCCACCTCTCCCGCCTCCAGATAGCTTTTACTGTTGTTATTATGTGGGTGATTCATGGCCCATGTAGCCACGTTAGGAACAAGGGAAGGGGCTGCGGAGATGGCCCAGCAGTTAAGAGCACAGGACGTGGGTTAGGTTCCCAGGACCCACGAGATGACTCACAACCACCCGTGACTCGGGTTCCAGGTGACGAGATGCACCTTTGACCTCTGTGGGTGCCAGGACACACTTGGTGCACACACATACATGAAGGCAAAACGCATGAAAAAGTAAAGCAAAGAGGCGAGGGCTGGGAAACAGCACAGTGGTGTCCTAGCATAAGCAAGGTCTGCGTTCGAATCGCCAGCACCACAAAACAGCAACAACACACACACACACACACACACACAAACCCTAACCCCCAAACCCAGAACAAAACAGATAAAAGGGCACACGCCTGTAACCCAGCAGCCTGGGTGAGGGGGGACACTAGTTAAGGGCCAGCCTGGGCTCATAGTGAGTTCCAGATCCCTGTTTCAAACAAATAAATAAAATAAGGAAAGCAGGAGGAAAAGGAAGATGGACTGGGGAGGAGAGAGGGGGAGGGGAGAATAAAGTAGGTGAAGAAAAACGGTATTAAAAAGACTACGAGCCCTGGCTGAGCTGGTCTCATATATCCTGTTCACAGCAGCTTGGGTCACAAGAGGCAGAGGTGGGAGGAGATCCGGCGACCATGCAGAGGTGTAGGTGGATCTGTGACCTGGAATATTAGGGCTGGGAGTGGTGCTCGGTGGTAGAGCTTGTCCAACATGTCTGACAAGGCCCTGGATTCCATGCATATACTCACATGCTCATGCACACACTCACACTGGTGCACACACTTACACACACGCATACATGCGCACACATGAACATACACTTGGTTCTGACATCACCCACCCCAGCTTGGAAGGACGCTGAGAGCGCCGTCTGTGCTGCACCCGCTAACTCACTCCTTCGGGTCCCGTCAGTCAGGGCACAGGTAACGTCGGTGGTGTGGTCCAGAGAGCTGGGAATTGTTTAACCGGGAAGCAGTGTGTTCGGAAAGATAGACAGTGCTAAACAGGACGGTGGTGACAGCTGATCAGCGGTGTGGATGTGCCTAAAGGTTCAGGTGGTGAATGTGTGTCCACAGCGGCAGGGTGAAGTCAAGCTTACCAGGTAACAGGAGTAAGACTCCCATCGCATCTGAGAACTGCCTTTCTTCCAAGTTCCTTCACCACCAAGGTCATTCTGGACCAACGGTTGCTCTTGAACTTTATGTGTTGGGAAATCGCACTGAAGCGATCCTGGCCTCCAGCCAAGGGCAGATCTTGGTGCTCAGGGGGAAGAGCTGACTGGACGGGCACCCGGCTTGACCCACCCCTGCCGCGGGAGCGGAGTGTGTTCCTGCCGGGCCCCGTCCTTTCCTAGAGCCCCACCTAGAAGCCTTCAGAACCCTGGGATGTTAGGAATGGCCCCTTCTCAGTTTCTATGATCTTAGAAAAATAGACTCTCCCATCACCTTCTGAGAATTTGGAAAGAGGATCCAGGTTTCTGGGTGTGGATGATGGGCAGAAGGCTCGCGGTCCAGTTCCCCAAAGCCTAACCCTGGGTCCCAGACACCGCACAGAGCTGGATCCCTACACCATTGCTTTGGGATCCTAACTGGAACAATGGGGAAAGCCTGTGTGGGCATGTGATTTTCTAAGACCACACGAGTTCCCCCCGCCACCCTCTGCACCCAGTAATCTTTTTCCATATTCAGACCCAACAAGGCTGGGGAGGGCAGATCTCAGCCTCTTTAAAGCTCCAGAGTTCATTTGTGTGTGTGTTGAAATGGGAGCTCTTGTGTCCTGATTTCTCAGCCAGCAGGCTCCGCGGGATATGAGCCGGGGCTGCTAGAGAGTAGAGAGGCCAGATGAGTCTGCAAGTCTGTGGTAGCCAGCAAGATTAGGGGTGGCAACTGATGCCACAGTCCTGGGCTGGAATGCAGCCCTCTCCCTCTTCCTGAAATGCTGCAGACATGTCTGACCTGTCTTATGTGTGCCCACATATGTGTGATCACTCCACACCTCTCTGTAAGGCCCCTGAGGCTGCCGGGTCAGCTCCTAGCCTGCACCTCAGGTCAGTGGGCTCCTCAGGGTCATTATTCCTGGGAGCCAAGGTCGGCTGACTCAGCATGTTGTCACAGCTGTGACAAGAGCCATCCTGTAGATGGTGCTCATGGGGACTTGCTGGTCGGCAGATGACGAAAGTAGCCCACCCACAGGGTAAGCACAGTCGGCCCTCTGTGTCCTCACGGATTCTGGGTCCCTCCAAACAACCAACCACAGATCAAATCCCCCGGGGAAGAATGTGCCCATACTGAACACATGTGGACATTTTTCTTGTCACTAACTCCTCTACGTGTGATGACTGTTTACACAGCGTTTACATTGCATGGGGGCGGGGTGTAGTGGTCAAGTGTGGGTATCTAAGGCACACAGGAGTGTGGGTGTGGCTTCCGTGCGTCACTGTGACATTTTGTGTGAGAGACTTGGGCATCTGGGGATTCTGGATCCATGGGGGGTCGTAGAGCGGATCCCCACAGACACAGAGGAGTGACTGTTTATGAAGCACAGACTTAGCAGCACAGATCACGGCAGTTAAAGGCAAAGGGGCCCTGGGCCACCTGCAGCACTGGGAAGAGGCACAGGCTGTGTAGTACTTATTGCCTGTTTCCCCGGTGGTGGTGGCCCAGCAGGCTGACTCCAGCACCCTGCCCCTCTTCTCCAGGGACCCTCTGAGTGACTACAGTGGGCTGTGGTGAGGCCGGTGCCCTTTAAGCAGCGCCTTGGGTCCCACTTGGCTCCAGGTGTTGGGTAACCCTGGGATCTGCAGTGAAGGGTGGGCATCTGACCCACTGGGGTCTTCCTGGAGTTTGCCTGCTCACCCCTACTAAGTTGGTCCCTTCAGGGAAATTCTCTTCTCCTCCATTGGTTTGACGGCTTCTCCTTGGCCACAGACTCGAGGTGTTGGAGCTGTTTGTTTCAGGTACACATGCATGCACACACAGAGATATACACACTGTTTCAGGGAGAAGACACACACACACACTCACACACACACTCACACACACACACAGACACACACACTCACACACAGACACACACTCACACACACACTCTCTCACACACACACACACTCACTCACACACACTCACACACTCACTCACACACACTCACACACAGACACACAGGCACAGACACACACACACACTCACACACACACACTCACACACACACACTCACACATACACTCACACACACATACACTCACACACAGACACACACTCACACTCACACACACTCACACACACTCACACACACTCACACACTCACTCACACACACTCACACTCACACACACACACACACTCACATACACACTCACACATACACTCACACACACATACACTCACACACAGACACACACACTCACACACACAGTCACATACACACTCACACACACTCACACACACACACACTCACACACACATACACTCACACACACACACACGGGGGGGGGGGGAGAGAGAGAGAGAGAGAGAGACGGAGAGGGAGATTTTCATCCACTTTTGTGACCTGATGACATCTGTAGCTTCCTGCTGCCATGCCCCAAAGAACAATCCCTGGGGTGAGGCCCTGACTCAGTTCTCTGTAGCAGACAGAGGACAATATTTTCAGCGGGGGCCCAGATCGCCCTTATGTGCGGCTGGAGCCCAGGAGTGCGGCCGTCCACACGGGTGTGACTCACAGGGCTGAACTGTCTGTGTTTTGTGGCTTTGGAGAGTACATGAAAGACTGGGCAGACGCCTGCCTGCTGAGGGTCACAGGCTGGGGCTGGGGCTGGGGCTGGGTAGCCACCTCCCCAGGAGGCTCTGGGACCGGGCTCAGATAAATAAACTTATCCCGGAGGATGCGTGGCCTCCTCCCCTGCCGTTTCTGAACACACATACATTAAACAAGCACACACACACACACACACACACACACACACACACACACACACACACCGAGTGTGTGCACACACATCTCCCCCCCACACACACACAGTTTCAGGGAACACAGGTGACTCAGTGAGGCGATTGCCGTTCAAGTGTGAGGACCTGAGTTTGGATGCCCAGCGCCCACATAAAAGCAGGGAGAGGTGCTGTTTCTCTGCGATCATCGCACAGGGGTATGGAGATAGGTGGGTCCCCGGGGCTTGCCTGGCAGCCAGTCTGGCTGAATCGGCAGGTTCCGGGTTCAGTGAGAGACCCTGTCTTTAAAAAGAAAAGTGAATTGTGCTGAGAGACAGCTCAGTGGTTAAGAGCACTTAGGGTTTTCACAGGACCCGAATCCCAGCACTGGTGTTTGGCTCCTGCCCCAGGGGATCTGGCGCCCTCTGCTGGCCTCCAGGGGCATCCACAGTCATATGCATATACCCTACACAGATACATCCATTTACTTAACAATAAAAGCTTTAAATGAAAAATATTAGGAATAAGATGGAGGAGTAAGACATCCCTCAAGTTGACCTCTGACTTCCACACACACAGGAACATATACACACATGCATGCCACATGCATGGTGTCGTGTTTGAGTGAGGAGAAGGAACTCGGTTCCTGGCCATCCTTCTCCCCTGTTGACCTGGTTTGTTTTTCTAACCCTTGCCTGGAGTTGCTGGGCCATCTAGTTCTTCCAGACTTGAGATTCTCCCTTCCTGGTCTGGCACAGGCATTAGTCCTACAGCCTCAAGACTACCAAGCCACTGAGCCACCTCATGCTCCTTCCCACCCCGTGCTCCCCATGCTCCTCCTCCATGCTCCCCCACCCCATGCTCCTCCCCACAGGGCACACAGAGTCATCTTTAAAGCTGTGTGGACAGTGAGGGTTTCTGCACCAGCCTTCAGGTCTGCAACTGTGTGCCCAGGAGCCTGAGTCCTGGGGAACATCAACCCGGCCCTGCCTTGGGTTCCTCTCCCCTGGGTTCTGGCTCTGGGAAGCTCTGAGAGCCAGACTATGTCATAGAGTTGAAAGGTCAGGCCCTACCCCACAGCTTCCATCCCGTTCTGGGAAGATTCCTGCTCAATCTACTGTGTTTTAAAAGAGTGCTTGGGCTGTGGCTGTGGCTGAGTGGGTAGCTTACAGAAAACCTGGTGTGGTATTATTGCACACCTCTAACTCTGAAGCTCAGGGTGTTCAAGATCACCCTTGGCTACGTAGCTAGCCTGGGCTCTAAGAGACCCTATCTCAAACAACCAAAATGAAAATGAAAAAAAAAAAATGCTTAAAGTCCTACTTGTTCCCTGCTCCCCATCTCCGTGTCCTGGAAGGAATCTTTTATTAGTTGGGGTTGGGGTGTGTCCAGGAAGCTGGCCCTAGTGCTGGACAGCCACCAGATCTTCAGGAGGCAACTCTTCTGGGCAAATCTCACTTCCCATGAACTCTTGGGCCACGTTTGAAACCTCTTTGTTAAAACACAATACACCCCAGTCACCTTGGGAGCCAGCCACCTTGGGGAGGAAGGCCAGTCAGTGCAAGAGCTGAGATCTCTAAGTCCAGACCCTCCCTGACATGTGACCGGCCACGCTCCTCCCGATGCCAGCCTCATCCCCTCAGCACCAGGGAGCCCTGTACTGGATTCGGGCAGCTGTGCCTTCCAGGGAGGTCAGGTGCGCCGAAGCCCCTCTGGGGACCGAGAGCCTAGCAGCAGACTGCTTTCCCAAGTGAAAGCTATGCCCCCTCCCTAGTGGCTCTGCCTTAGCTTTCCAAGAGGCCAGGGACGTGGACTCTGGTTGCCACCAGGGTGGCATTCATCTTCCAGAGGCAAGGCTGGCTGCAGCTTTGGCAAGAGTGGGTTTGTTTTCTGTCTTTTGTTTTCTCTACAGAAGGACCCTGGGCCAGGAAGGTGAGGTTACACAGGTCCTCTACAGAGGACATCCTGGGGTGTCACAGTCCGCATGGTGGCGCTGATGGTGAGGGCTGGGACTTGGCTCTGGCACTCTCTGCTTGGGTTGGGCTTCTGCCTCAGCAATGATCATAGACTGTCTGGCTTTTATGGAGCAAGTATTGACTTGCTATGAAGACCATTACATCTGACTGTCCTAGAAATAAAATCTGGGAACTGTGAACCAAGCCCGGGGGGGGGGTGGGGGGGAGAGGGAGGGAGGATGTGGAGCAAACTACCCCTACCTTTGCCACATCCTGCCTCCTGTGTATGGGGACTGCACCCTAATTGGCATGGCAGTGATGTATGCGAAGGCTAATCAAAGCCTTTTATTTTCTTATTATCTCTCCTTGTGACGGATGGCAGGCCCCGGCACAGTCAAAATAGAAATGGATTCAGCTGAGTGTTTCAGAGAAGGACCAGGAAGCTTCAGGGAGCAAGGGATGCTGTCCTTCTGTTGCCTGGCAAAGAGCTTCACTGGGGGAAATAATTTTTCATAACCTTTTTGCTTTCTTATTTAAATTACGCTTTGACAAGCAATTTTGGCCGTCGTGGAGGGCACCTAATTTGGTCCCCCTTGACCTTCACAGCCTTGATTGGCAGTCTGTCGTCAGGCTGGAAGTTGCACCGGGAAGGTGGGAGTAGGCAGAACAAATACCCCTGGACAGCTTGGGGTCCCCCAGGACCCAGACAGAGCCGGGGAGAGCATGCAATTAGAGAGGTCTTCACAGGAAAGTTAATTAGCTACTAAATAGCATTTAGCACAGTTTACGACGGGAAACGCATGTTTGAGAGGGAATCGGAGGTCAATGAAAAGATGGCTTCCGCTTTGGTCTTCTGGCATCTCAGCCAGAGCGTGATCCCAGGGCAGGAGGTGCGTGTTCCCTAGCAGGGAGATGGGGGGGGGGAGGGTAGTCACCTAACACAAGAGGCAGACTGACCTACGCCACTCGGAGCCGTCCCCACCCCTTCCCGGAAGCAAGGTGAGACATCAAATACGTCTTCACTTCCTGTGTCTAGTGGGTGGGATAGTGTTCCTCCCAAATGCACAGCCGTCCAGAGCCTCTGAGTGTGACCATGTTTTGAAATCGCATCTTTGCTGATATGGTCAAAGAAAGAGGAAAATGAGGTCATCCTGGACGGAAGTGGACCTGAGCCTAGGCACCACCACGCAGAATGCAAACAAATACGCAGGCCTAGGGAAGCTGTTGAAATGGGATCCCTGCCCGTGTAAGCTAAGGAGTACTCCGAGCATCACCTGTGGGCGTCAGGAAGCCCAGATGGCGGCAAGGCCTTCCTAGATCGGCACAGGCACCCTTATCCTTTTGCCCGCTCCCTGGCTGTGGGCCTTTGTTCAGGTGGCCCAGGGAAAAACACCACGTCGCTGCCAGCATCTGAAGACAGAAATTCTGAAGCTCTAGAGGCGGCCAGATTGGGCAGCCGGTGGGGAGTATGGGGCTGTTGAGCCTGGTTTTATTTTCTGTTAAGAATCAGGTTATGAATGGGGTCGGTGGCGTCGCTCAGTTAGTAGAGTGCTCGCCTACCATGCATGGAACTCTGGGTGCCACCCCAGCACCACCAAAAGCAAACCAGGTATGGCTGTGGGTATCGTCAGTCCCAGCACACAGGAGGACCGGAAGTTCAGGGCCAGCCTAAACACAATGCAACATTGGAATGTCTTTGACTTACTGTTACAGCTTCCTGTTGATGCTGTGGGTTGACGTGCGTGCGTGCGTGCGTGCATGCGTGTGTGTGTGTGTGTGTGTGTGTGTGTGTGTGTGTGTGGAGTAAGTGTGTGCTATGTGTGTGTGTATATATGTAAATGTGTGTGATGTGTATAGGAGCATGTGTGCGGTGTGTGTGTGTGGTGTGTAGTGTGAGTATGTATGTGCATGCAATTGTGTGTGCACAGGTCCATATCTGGCATCGTCCTGTTACCCTCCATCTTTGTTTGCTCCCTGCATAATGAGACAGGGTCTCTTACTGAATGTGGCGCTCAACAGTTTGGCTATGCTGGCTGGCCAATGTGCTTCAGGGACCCACCTGTCTCCATGCCTACCAAGGCCCCGGATACAGTGTCATGTCTGGCCTTTTCCCTGAATTCTAAGGCTCCAAACTGCTTTCCCGGCAGGCATTTTACTGAGTCAGCCATCTCCCCGTGCCTCCATCTTAATTTTTAAGTAAGGCAGGGTCTCCCACTGAACCCAGAGCTCACTGATTCAGCTCGGCTGACTAACAAGCTCCAGGGACTTCCCTGGAAGTCATCGTGCTACAGCACCTGTCATATTACATGGGGATCAGAATGCGGGTTTTCACGCTCACGTGGGCAAATTCTGTGCTAACGGAGCCATCTCCCTAGCCCGTGTGTGTGTGCGTGTGCGTGTGTGTGTGCGTGTATGTGTGTGTGTGTGTGCGCGCGTGTGTGTGCGTGTATGTGTGTGTGTGCGCGTGTGCGTGTATGTGTGTGTGTGTGTGTGCGTGTGCGTGTGTGTGTTTCCGCTGTGATCATTCTTACACGGGTATATGGTGCAGGAGGCCTTGAGCAGTCCCTCTGAAGGGCTGTGCCTGGAACTGAGCACCTGGATTCCACACCAGAACCCCGTGAACATGCTCATCGTTTTTCATGGTGATCATACTATTCCCTTGGGACGTGGGGGCTCTGTCCTGTCTCGGGGCTCATGCTGCTCCAGTCATGCTCTGTCAGGAATTCTCCCCATCCCTTTTGTCTCCTCCCTGGCCATCATTTTTCATGTCCATGAGGCATCCTCCTCACGGTGTGGTGCTCTGCTCGACCACACCCTTTCTGGAGACACCCAGCTGCATCCTGTTCTTTGCTTGTCTTTGATAGCCATGTTTGTCTTGAAGCTTGCCCACAGGTAAGATTCTTCTTCTAGTGATTTCCAGAGACACAGGCCAGGGCAGGGCGCTTCCAGCCTAGTCTGAGACGGTTGCCAGGTAACCGTGAGCAGATTGAGCCCTGGATGTGGAGTAGTGTAGATGTGTGTGAAGATGTGGCACAGCCACACACCCACACGCACATGGTCTGTGAGTGTATCCAAGGCTTTAATAAAGGCACACACGAGCTGGTGCCCGCACACAGGATCCGTGTATGTATACAGCCATGATCACACACACAAGAGAAGCGTCTGGTGGGGGAGGGGACTTGTCTGTTGTGAAGGTTTTGTTTTGTTTTTATTTTTTTGAGACAGGGTTTCTCTGTAGCTTTGGAGCCTGTCCTGGAACTCACTCTGTAGACCAGGCTGGCCTTGAACTCACAGAGATCCTCCTGCCTCTGCCTCCCCAGTGTGGGGATTAAAGGCATGCACCACCACCACCCAACTGGTGTTGTGAAGGTTTGAAACCAGCATCCTGAGAGGCTGTTGGGACCCCATCCTGGATGTGCTGGCTGGACTAATCCTATGGCGACCCTGGGAAATGCTGTCCTGATGTTTTCTTTTTCTCTAATGCATGCTTGTGCATTCATGTGCGCTGCTGGGCTTGTGTCCTGCAGAGTCGCATGCCCCACTGCTGCTGATGTTAAAAGGGTGGGGCCCAGCCAGGCCAAAGCCCAGTGACAAAAAGACAGGAGTCAGTGATCTCTGAACCACATACTCTCTAGTATCTGTCTCAGTGACTGTGAGCACACTGACCCTGTTGCAGCCAAGAAGCAGTGACCCTTGGAGGATGGGGGCTCCGTGTCTTCCATGGCTAGGAACTGCTCGTCCTGTGGTAGAACCCTCCCATGTTGGCTTCTGCTCATCTTTGCTCAGATGGTGTATGAAGAGTTATGGGTGATTTTCTTCTTCTTCTTCTTCTTCTTCTTCTTCTTCTTCTTCTTCTTCTTCTTCTTCTTCTTCTTCCTCTCCTCCTCCCCCTCCTCCCTCTCCTCCCCCTCCTCCCCTTCCCCCTCCTCCTCCTCTTCCTCCTCCTCTTCCTCCTCCCCCTCCTTCCTCTCCTCCTCCTCCTCTTCCTCCTCCCCCTCGTCCTCCTCTTCCTCCTCCCCCTCCTCCTCCCCCTCCTCCCCCTCCTCCCCCTTCTCCCTCCTCCTCCCCCTCCTCCTCCTCCTGTTCCCTCTCCTCCTCCTGTTCCCTCTCCTCCTCCCCCTCCCCCTCCCCCTCCCCCTCCTCCTCCTCCTTGAGACAGTTTTGTGATATATCTCACAATCCTCCGATGCTGGAGTGACAGCAGGTGGCGCCTGGCTTCCTTTGCAGTCCCGTTACCCTGACAGATCTGAACGTGGCCTCCTTGTTTCTCCATTACTATTTTCTCTTGGGACAAGTGTGTCCAAGAAAGGCAGGTGCCAGCCTTGTCCCTGGCCCCCAGAGCTCTCTGGTACAGAATTGCTTGTCTGAATGGACACACTGCAGGGACCCTCTGAGCTGGAATGGCCCCACTGCCCGGGAGCCAGCCTGCTGGGAACTACCCTGGCTGTCTTTCTCTAAGAATGTTCTGTTAGCTACAGTCGCTGTCTTGGTTGCTACTAAATGCTCTGAGCCAAGCCAAGCAGTGTCTCAGTGACTGGCGATGGTGTCCGTTCTGAAACCAACCAAGGGAATGCTGGGTACAGAAGATGGGAGTCCAGGAGGAGGAGGAAGACCCCTAGTGAGATCGTCCTTATGTCCTCCGGGCATAGGTGGTCTGTGAAAGATTCCACCTGCCAGTCAAGCATATGAGTGGACTTGAACGGGAAATGGGCCCAGAAAACCTACTGAGACACTGCCATCTCAAAATAAGAATTTGTAGAAGGCAGTGGAGGGTGGGGGCTGGGAGGTGGGGGCTGGGAGGTAGGGGTAGGGGGCTGGGAGTGTGGGGGCTGGGAGGTAGGGGCAGGGAGGGTGACTCAGTAGTGGGTGACTTGGCTATCGTGGTGGCTTGAGTAAGAATGGCCCACATAGGTTCACATGTTTGAATGCTTGGTCCCCAGTTGGTAGACCTGTTTGGGAAGGATTAGGAGGTGTGTCACTAGGACAGGCTTTGAGCCCCATTCCCAGGGTGCTCTCTGCCTCCTGCTTGTGAATGGAAGTTTGACACTTAAGCTGTTCTTGCTGGCGTGCCTTTGCACTGGGAAACAGTCAGCCCACTTAAAAGCTTTGTTTTAGCACAGTAGATGCTCCCAGGCAGCCGGTAAGCCCTGGCTCCCTCCCCGGCAGGCACTGTATAAGGAAGGCATGGGGCAGGAGGAGGGAAGAAAGAAGGCACACAATGAGCAGCTGGGGACCATCTGTAAAACACAGGACCCTGGGGGGCTGCGGGCACTTCATGGCTGGATGTGGCAGACCACAGCCCCTTGGCCACCTTGGGTCTTGTCATACCCGCCTTGGCCCCTGAAGCTTGGGGTCATTCTACACATACTCAGGGTCAGCTCTCAGGGTCCCAGTTGGGGAGGGGCAGCTGTGTCACTGGGGAGTCAAAAATGGCCCTGGAGGTGGTTCCTGTGGGCCTGGAGTGTCCCAAAGCCCTAATGCCCAGAATCCAGAAGGTTCTAGCTTCTGGCCCCTCTTCTTCCGAGCTGATTCCTTCCCTGACATGGACACCAACAGATTGGCCTTCTTCAAGTCCTTCCGCACCTGCAGGCTCTGGGACCACATGCTCTGACTCGAACAAACCCTCACTCAGACATGTATCCTACACTCTAACTGCGTGTTTCCCCGAGACCCTCGTACTGTGTGTCTGCCTGGGAAGGAGGGCTCTGCCCACTAGGTGGACCCTGCACTCACCATGCAGGGTGGTCAGCGAGTCCCCAGCCTGACTGTGAGATACAGAGACAGGGGAATTTGGGCTGAACACCTGGGAAAGACTTCATGAAATTTAATAAGTGCCTAAGGGGAGCACCTAAATTTAGTCAAATTATTATTAGTATTCATTCCATCTTTAAATTGCCTAGGGGAACGTCACAAAAAAGTTGGGAAACTACCAGCCTGGGAGGTGATTAGTCATTTCTGTGAGC
Source organism: Cricetiscus sungorus (assembly GCA_030556225.1). Lineage (NCBI taxonomy): Eukaryota > Metazoa > Chordata > Mammalia > Rodentia > Cricetidae > Cricetiscus > Cricetiscus sungorus. Next base: position 93,978,053 of record JANBXA010000069.1, on the reverse strand, counting down.
AGTGGTACCTACTCGGAGGCCACAGAGGTTCCCCAGAGCCTCCAGTCCCTGACATGGGGCCCTGAGCTCTGTGGCCCGGTCTGAGGAGACACAGAAGCCCCCTGCAGGGCCTGCATGGAGAACATGGTGACCTGTGCGGGCCACGCATAACCCCGGCCATGTCCTCCTGGTGGCTGTATGGCTGTCTCTGGGCTTCACTGCTGGTGTGTGTGCCAGCCAGGGTGGGGCCCTTACCCGGTGTGAAGAGGACTAGGGTTCTCTCCTGCTCTGAGTGAGGCTGTGTGATTCGGGGCTCACGGATTGCCCAGGGCCTGCTGGTTTTTGATGCTCCAGCAGAACGTCTCTGTGGGCCCTGAGCCTCTGGCTAATTACTGAGTTTTGGGTCCTGCAGAAACCCACAGGACGCCATGCATCGGCCTGTTGGTGACGTCACATCCTCCCTGTCCCTTACCCTCTCCTCCTGTCATGTCTTCCAGCATTCCAGTGTAACAGCCAGGCCTTGACAGGCATGTGGCTTCATTTCTAAAGGCCTCATGATGCTCACCCTGGGGATGCCTAAAGTCTCCAGCATCCTCTTGAGTCCTTGGCTTTTTCTGGCTGGCCGGCCAGCACCAGGTGTCACTGGGACGGCTTCATCGGTCCGCTTTACCCGAGGACTGACTCACTACAGAAGGTGTCCCACTCCTCATCTGTTTTTCCACATCACACAAAATGTCCTCAGTGTCACCATGAACACTGGGTTGTGCACACAGAGCCCACTAGAGTGTATCATTTCAGAAATAAACGCTTGTCCGTGGGATTCTGCAAAATTGGAGCCGTTCAACTTGACTTTTTACTCTTTTGAAAACAATTTCGTTTTGTGTGGTGGTTGTGGGAGGGAGTATGCGTGCCACAGGCACACATACAGAGGTCAGATGACAGATTTAGGGAGTCAGCTCTCACCACCTACAATGTGGGTTCTGGGGATGGAACCCAGGTCTTCAGGCTTGGCCGTAAGCACCTGAGCTCGCCATCTCGCCGGCCTCCTTTTCGTTGGTTTTAGGCTCAGAATGCTGTGCCACATAGCCAGTAACTTAGGCTATTCCGAAGATGAGATGGGAACTCAACCACCCAGCAAAGGAGCTGAGGGGACAGTCTCCAGACCAAGCGGGCTATTAATTATTTTGCTTTATTTATTAGACACACTGCCGTCTCTTAGCCTCCAAGCATATTTGCAAATGCCTTAAGGGAAAAGGAAAAGCAAATGATTCCTGCCATGCTGGTCTCCAGCTGGTAATGAATGATGCCGGTTAATAGCAACGACAGCATCTTGCGTGGATGACGGGGCCTGCAGTGACATGTGTGACACATGTGTGACACACAGACCAGAAGCACACTGGATGTGTTGAGTGAAATGTTTCTTCATTTTCCTGGGAAATGGGTGAGGTCACTCAACTGGACTAAGGGAAGATTTAAATAAAAACGGTACCCTAGAGAATGGCAGTTTCTCTCTCTCTCTCTCTCTTCTCTCTCTCTCTCTCTCTCTCTTGCTCGCTCGCTCACTCTCACTCTCTCTCTCTCTCTCCTCCATTGCAGACAAGGCACAGCCCTCCCCACCGTCCACCCACCCACCCTACAGCTGGGCTGGCAAGGGGAAGGCAGGCCAGCCTGGTTATCTTTTCTTAAACGGTGTGGGTAATAAACCTGAGTGATGTGCCTGTCCCTCTCTCTCTGTGATTTACACCTTTCATAATTAGCCCTGCGAGTGCCCACGTGGTGTCACGCTAATCGCTGGAGCTGGGATGCTGCTCTGCCGGCTGCAGCAGCTTCATTCCCAGAGTGTGACACCCTGTAAAGAGCTGTGATTTATCCCCTCTCGTCCCTTCTGCCTGGGACAGCTGGGTGGCTCTCCAGGCTGGACCGTGGAAGGGTCTAAGGGCTGACGTGGCAGACTCAGGCTGGCTTCCCCCAGATTGCTCCCATCTCCACTTGTCAGAAATGACGTCGTAAGCCGAGCAGGCGGCACAGGTTCCCTTGGGACTTCTAGTGCTGGGGCCCTGGAAAGCATGCAAAACCCACCACAGCAGCAGGGGTTTAGTGCTCTGACCTGCTGTCCTGGGAGCTGCATTGATTGCCCTCCTGGGTATGGCTGGCTGAGCGCTCAGCAGCCGCCAGAGAGAGGGACTGGTCAGCAGAGAGCTGCAGGGCCCAGCCTGGTGGGTGGACTGATCCACTGCCCTGCCTGTGTGTGAGAGAGTGTGTGTGATGTTAATTATAGCTGACAGTCTTCAGTTTTGCTTGGAATGGTTAGCTTAGCCCTGTGTGCATTTCTGAAACTGTTAAGAGCCTAGCACCTAACTAGACCCACAGAGCTGTCAAAAGCCACCACCCCAGCCCGTGTCACCAAGGGATCAACCCTTCTCTCCATGCTCTCTTATGTCAGGCTTTTGAGACAAAGTTAGATGCCATCCTGGCCTGGGGTAGCGGGAACCCTCAGTGGATGGCAGAGATACCAGGAAGGGTATCAAAGTTAGAGGGAGAAGAGAAGTCTCCTTTCCATGGGGCCAGGGGACCCCAGGGTGGAGGGCTTGATGCAGGCTCTGCCCATCCCAGCAACTCCATCCACCTCAGCCTCTTCTTGTGGAGGCCCGTACATGGAACACGCAGGGGACTGTCTCCCGGTGTGGTCACCTAGTAAAGGAGTGGTCTCGGGGTCACTGGGGGTCACAGTGCAGGTGGAGCTTGAGGAAAGCTTGCAGTGTGGGTGTGGCCAGGCTCTGCATGTTGGGGAAGAAGTGAATGAGCTAAAGCTGCAGCAGAGTAGTCCAGTAGGGGGGCATCAAGAGTGAATTTATCAGCCAGGTGGGGGATGCACACCTTCAGTCCCAGCACTCAGGAGGCAGAGGCAGGGGCAGGGGGATCTCTGTGAGTCCGAGACCAGCCTGGTCTGCAGAGTGAGTTCCAAGATAGCTAAGGCTACACAGAGGAACCCTGTCTCAAAAACAAACAAAAAGAGTGAATTTATCAGCAGCAAAGACACCTGGGCTGCTGGGCACGATGGAAAATCCCTTTAATCCCAGTACTCAAGGAGGCTGAGGCAGGAGGATCACAAGTTCAGGGTCAGCCTGGGCTCAAAGGAGGGGGTGGTGGGCTAGAGAGATGGCTCAAAGGTTAAGTGCACTTGAGAGGACCATGGTTCCATTCTTGAAGGCCACAGTAGCTGACAACGGTCCATATGGCTCTACTCGGGCCTCCGAGGGCACCAGGAACACAAGTGTGTTTCCTGTATATACGCAGAGGCTAATCACACACACACTGTATTCGCAGACGCTAATCACACACACACTGTGGAGGACCCTCAGCTTTTGTCCTCTTCCTTGGGCAGCCAGGCCATCAGCTGATGGGTGGGAAGTTCCTGCCAGAGGGAGGAATGAAGTAAGCCTTCAGCCCTCTCCCTGACTCACCAGCTTTCCCCTGGAGGGGCGATCTGTGGGCCCATTGGGGCTGTCCCACCTTCGGTGCTCTGGCCTCAGTTTCCACTGGGCGCCTAAGCTGGTATCGCCACGGGGCTTGACTACATCAGCATATGACGCCACTCGCCCTGGCCAGGGTTTCTGTTGCTGTGATAACCTGCATAGCAGGTTGGAGAGGAGAGGGTGCACTTGCCCACACCTCCCTGTCACTGTCCACCGCAGAGGGGTCACTGTCTGCCACCCACCGCTGAGGGACGGCAGGGCAGGAAAGCAGCTAAAGCAGCGGCCACAGAGGAGCTCTGCTTACTGCTTGCCTCCACCGCCTGCTTTATAACCTGCGTGGGGTGGCACCCGGAAGTGGACCCTCCCGCGTCAGTCACTAATCAAGAAAATGCCTCTCACACGGTTGCCCACAGGCGGATCCGACAGTTGAGGCTCCCTCTTTCCAAACAACTAGATTGTATCAGGTCGAGGTAAATCCAGCCAGGGCACCGTGCTCATCTCCCGGGAACTAAACTACCCGCATTCCTCGCTCGGGGCTGTGAGCCCACCTCTCCTCTTCCCTTCTCCTCTGCCCACATTTCCCATGGTTCCCTGCCCAGAGCCAGAACCCGTGGACGCAGAATCTCCCCCACCATCACAAAGTTGCCTCAGTTTCCCTGTCTGACATGAGTGTCCTGGTGCGGAGTAGGAGGGACAGAATAAGCCCGGGAAGGCTCTCTCACTGTTAGAGTGAGGGCGATGCAGTCTGGCCGTACTCCATCATGGCTCTCACTCTATTGAAGACATAGTAAGGTCAGCACTGATGGCTGGCGGTGGTGGACCAGCCAGCCGGTCATGAGCGGCCAGTGCGTTCTGGCCCTCCATGCTTTTGGCTGGCCATCGCCTTGGGAAAAATTACAGGGATGCCTTTCCGGGAGCCAAGTGGCTGCTGTCACCCTGGATCCCAGAAGTTCCTCCAGGCCTCCACTCAACCCTGGCAGTTCCGTGGTGAACCTGTGGTCACCAGAGGGACCATGTCTGTGTATAGAAAACCTCTATCTTCTATACTTCTGGGTGAACTCGCCCCCCTCCCCCTTCCCTCCTCATCATTGTCATTCATTGATCCTTTGAAGTCAGAGGCTGGAACTTCTGAGAACATTCCAGCTGCCTCCACCGGCACTCTTTAAAGCGACCCTTTTGTCTCACCCGCAAACACCTGGCTGGGTCAGGTGCCACTTTCACAGGCCCTTTGGAAGATGGGCTCCTGGAGAGGACCTGGCTTGGCAGAAATTCCTGCGGCACGGAGCTCAGCCATCCCCATCCAGCCCAGGGAGCTCAGGTTCCTGGTGGAGTTGGGTTTTCTGGGTGTCTGGAGGCGTCTGAGTAATGTAACTAGTGGGGTTTTCCCTCTCCCTGCCGGTGGGGAATGTACAGAGCCAGAGAGGCTGAGCAGAGCAGCTTTACCCATAGATATCCCTTTCCCAAAACGTGGGTGTCTTAGGAGATGCTCCAAGTGTGCTCAGGTACCCCCCCCCCCAAGGCAGACCTGTGTTGGGTAGGAGGACAGCTTCGAAGGCCATTGTTGGTGTTCCTCTCACGGCCTGCAGTGCTTCTGGAGCTGTACCACAAACCCGTTGTCCTCTCCCAGCTGTCCCCAAGCAGCAGGCTATGCCACCCATGCATTGCTGGTGCCTACTGCTCATGTGTGTCATGCCTTGACCTCGACCAGGCCAAGGTGGAGGGAAGACGAAAGGTGGCCCTTCGGGGCAGAGGGAAGGGGACCCCTCTGATGCAACTCCCCTTTAACCGCAATGAAATGTGTGTAGCGACTGCCACGCGCTCTGCCAGTAACACTGGCTCGTTCACCTCCCCTCCCTGCCCAGGCATACACATACACACACTCTGCTGCTTCCTCTCCTGCATTTGGTGCCTCTAGGGACCTCCTGTAGCTAGTTGTTTTCCCGCCAGCCCGCCTGGTCCCACTGCCGCGCCAGCCCCCAATAACACACTAAGCTTTGTATTTGATATAAGACTGTTGGCCAGGTACTAGTTTGTTACCGGCTAGCTCTGTCTTAATGATTAACCCATTTCTACTATTCTAAGTATTTCCACGTGGTCATCTTACCGGCCAGAGCGGCATTGGCGTTCTACCTCTCCAGGCTCTCCATGTTGACTCCTCCTTCCTCCTTCCTCTTTCCTCCTTGTCTCCTAGCCCCGCCTATCTTCCTTTCCTATTGGCCAACAGTGCTTTATTCATTAACCAGTATGAGAAACATCTTGGGGATGGCAAGATTTCCGCCGTTCAGGCTCAGGGAACAGCTTTCCCCTGGTCCGAGTTGGGATGTTGACAATGTGGGTGGTAAATGCCAATCACAGGTTTCCTTCCGCATGGCTGCTGCTAGAGACTACTCTGTCTGCCGGTCTGTGCTGCATGGAAGCCTGGTGTAGTTTCCCAGCAGCTGTTGCTGTTGCCTTGTCTCCATGGGAGGGCTCAGCCCTCTTGATCTGTACCTGTGACTGTCATCTCGTTCCCCGTTGCCCTCGTCAGGCCAGCCCCAGAGCCACGCAGCACACAGCTGTGCACTGGTGTTCAGCTCATTTTCTCCTGTTATCATTGTTTGGCCCCAGCCCGTGAGGTGGGGCTACCCACAGTCAGGGTGGGTCTCCCTTCCTTGCTTAAACCTCTCTAAAATGCCCACATGGGCACACCCAGCAGTGTTTCCATGGTGATTGTGAATCCTGAGGCTGATGTGGGACGAAGCACCACACTGTTCTCTGGTTGATTGTCCACATTCAGGGTGTGAGTGTCTTGTATGTGGAGGTCAGAGACAACTAGCAGAGGTGGGGTCTCTCACTTCACTCTTCAGGTCCCAGGCAACAAATTCCAGGCGTGGAGGCCAGTGGGGAGGCCCACTGCCCAGCCCCACACGCTGTATTCTGCCCGTTTGCTGTCCACCAGTGGACACTTGCCTGTGCCCAGTTTCTGGCTTGGGCACATCTGCTGCACATCTGCTGCCCCCAGCCCCCACTCCCCGTCACTCGGGTGCCACTCTTCAGAGCTTCGTGTCAGTAAAGTGCTTGCTGCTTTGCTAGCATGGGGGCCGAAGTTTGAAGTGGGTATAGCCGTGCTGACCTGTAACCCCAGCCCTGAGCAGGCAGAGACAGGAGTTCCCTGGTCAGCCGCTAGTCTAGCCAGTCAGTAAGCTGAAGGTTCAGTGAGAGACTGTCTCAAAAAATAAGATGGAGAGTGATTCTGGAAGAATACCTCCTGATGTCTACCTCCAGCCTCCACATGCCTCCACATGCTTGCTCATACATGTACACTGAGCACACACAAACACAGACACCACACACACACACACACACACACACACACACACACACACACACACACCACACATAAATACTTCATATGTGGTACATATTTCACATACACACTCCACACACATACACATTCCATACACACTACACATACACACACTAAACACTACTCACAGACACTATACACACACACACACACACACACACACTAGACATAATACACATACATTCCCTTCACACACCACACACACTCTACAGACACTCTATACACACTATACATACATACACACTAAAGACATACTACATGCACACACTACATTACACAGAAACTACATACTACACACAAGCCTTACACACACTACATACACACACACTACACACATGCATACTCATACTGCACACACACACACACACACACACACACACACACACACACACACACCACAGAGCCTCACCTGGGCCCTTCTTGGGTACACTCATTGACCCTCAGACCCTCATGTCCCCTTCCCCCCTTCCCTCCCGCAGTCTCCCTCGTACCCTCCACATTCCTCAAAGCAGCTGGCGTTGCCCCACACCCACGCCTCCAGGATAGAGACCATCACAGACCATTCCCTACCCATTAGCTGCTCCACCAGACTCTACCCAACACTCGCTGATTCTATGACCTTCAGGGAATTTTGTTTCCTGGGTGTGGCCTGTCCTCACGCCTTCCTTCCTTCCTGGTGCTGACCATGCAAAGACGTGACTGACCCACCAGATGGTTCCAGTTGAGTGTAAGATAAAGTAGCCTCCATTATCACTCTAGTGAGCCTTTAATATCACAGGGGATGGAGACCAGGACCCATGAACGGGGGCTAGCTGACCCGTTGACTGCAGATACACCAGGCTAGCTGACCCGTTGACTGCAGATACACCAGCCTAGCTGACCCGTTGACTGTGGATACACCAGGCTAGCTGACCCGTTGACTGCGGATACACCAGGCTAGCTGACCCGTTGACTGCAGATACACCAGACCAGCTGACCCGTTGACTGCAGATACACCAGGCTAGCTGACCCATTGACTGCATATACACCAGGCTAGCTGACCCATTGACTGCGGATACACCAGCCTAGCTGACCCGTTGACTATGGATACACCAGCCTAGCTGACCCGTTGACTATGGATACACCAGGCTAGCTGACCCGTTGACTGCAGATACACCAGACCAGCTGACCCATTGACTGTGGATACACCAGGCTAGCTGACCCATTGACTGCGGATACACCAGGTTAGCTGACCTGTTGATTATGGATACACCAGGCTAGCTGACCCGTTGACTATGGATACACCAGGCTAGCTGACCCGTTGACTATGGATACACCAGGCTAGCTGACCCGTTGACTATGGATACACCAGACCAGCTGACCCATTGACTGTGGATACACCAGGCTAGCTGACCCATTGACTGCAGATACACCAGACCAGCTGACCCGTTGACTGCAGATACACCAGGCTAGCTGACCCGTTGACTATGGATACACCAGGCTAGCTGACCCGTTGACTGCAGATACACCAGGCTAGCTGACCCGTTGACTATGGATACACCAGGCTAGCTGACCTGTTGACTATGGATACACCAGGCTAGCTGATCATGAACTTCCAGGGATTCTCTTGTCTGCCTCCAGTCTCATCCTAGGAGCCCTGTAAAGACATGTGCTGTCGTGTCTTGACTTTATGTGAGATGTGGGGATTGAAACCCACGTTTACGTGGCAAGTCTTTGACTCACTGAGCCTCTCCCTGGCCCTATTTTGTGAATTTCCAACCACCAAAAAAATGAATTTGTTACTTGCAAGAATCAATCAACTACCAAGTACAGCGGGATAATTTAATGTGAAATTACTTGCTGTTTGAAGTCATTTCCGCAGGACACTGGAGGGGGGCTGAGCCGAGTGACTCACCAGCAAGCCTAGTTCCTGTTCCCCTTGGGGGCCGTGTCTCACAGTAGGGCCAGGGACTGTTGCTTTTCCTCAGTTCTGGGTGATGTCACATAGTAATCACCATGGGGTTTTCAACTCTCACCCCGGGACCTCCTTTGCCAAACGACTGGTCCCCTCTGCTCCCCCACCCACAACCGTGATGGGTGCTGACTCAGCGAGACTGCCTCATCCCCTGTCAGTAGGGAGCTACATACTGGGGACCATGCCCATTGTCCTGAGGTCAGGGGAGATGGTCAGAAGGTTTTGTAGAATAGGAAAAAAAATATTTTCTGAGGTTATCTTAGTTCAGGTAACTCAGGAGATGGGGCTAGTGGACCTCTGTTGGAGATGGCAATCCACGCGGTGTGGACAAACTTCCAGACTTCAGTGGCACACGGTGCACTCCTGAAGCTGTACAGCTCTTACCACTGTCTAACTCCAGAATTTCCCACCTCCCTGCCCACTGTCTAACTCCAGAATTTCCCACCTCCCTGCCCACTGTCTAACTCCAGAATTTCCCACCTCCCTGCGCCAGCTAACCATACCCCTTGCCCCCTTGGGCCACAGCAACTGGGGGCCTGTTTTCTCTCTCCTGATTTGCAGATCTGGATGTTTCATATTAGTGTAATCATACCGTGTCTGCCTCTTTTTTTTTTTTTTATGTGGCTGCTAGGGTTTCAAATCCACATCCTCAGGCTTGCTTAGCCACTAAGCTGTCTCCCCAGCCTATGAGCTAATCTTGGTAGGTGCTGTAAGAAATGCTCTAATTTCTTTGTCTTGTGTGCGGGACTCTGGCTATCCCAGTGGTGTCTCCTGAAGCCTGAGCTCCCTCCTGTTGGATTATTTGGGTGTTCTCAGAACACATCTACTAATGTGAGGGCTCATGTCTAACTCTGGGCTCCGTTTCATTCATCCATGCTTTTTGCATACACTGGGATAACACATCATGAAGACAGTGGATCTGTAAGTTTTTGGGTTTAGGAAGGCCTTGCTTCCCTGTTTTCTTTTTTTTATATCCTGTTTCCTTCAAGTCTTTTGTGTTCCGTGTCCATTTTACTGTCAACCTGGCCATGTTTGCACAAAGGCAGCTGAGATTCATTACAGGATTGCTTTGTCCCTGGATGGATTCTGGGTATGTCCACCACCCAGAAGGGAGCCTTCCCCAGATTTTTATTAACCGTGTGTGGCTCTGCTGACACCTTGGTCTCCCCTTCTTAGACCCCAGAACTGTGAAGATGTACTCTCTGTGGTTTCCAGGGGGCTCTGGTGGCCGTTTCCAACCACAGCCCTAGAAGACAAATATAGAAGAGAGAAGAAGAGCCCGGCTGGCTGGGTAGCCTGTGGGAGCCAGGCCGAGGGGCGGGGTTCCTGGTGACCCTGGGGACTGGAGGCCGATTTGGAGTGTGCAGGGTGAAGGGAGGCGTGGCACGCCCTGTCTTCACGCCAGATGTGTTATTTAGACGGAATCGGCTCCTCTCCTGAGTGGGTTCTCAACTCTGCAAGACCAGTCTGCTGAGCCACGTGGCCACCCGTCCTGTGCACTGTTTGCCATGTGTGACATGTGGAGACATTGTTGATGTCTTTCGTTCATGAACGGGGCTAGTGAAGTCACTCAGGTTTGGTGTTGGAAAGTCTCAGCCTGGGGACTGAAGAACTGTAGCCGTGGCGACAGCTTAGGGTCTCTACACGCCTCCACCCTTCTTGGCCTCTTGCGTCTGAGACAAGGTCTCCTGTAGCCCAGGCTTGAACTTGCTATGTATACATAGCTGAGGATGACCTTGAACTCCTGTGCCTCCTGCCTCTACCTCCCCTGGAGCTGGGATTGCAGGCCTGGTTCCCTTTCCTCCTTTTATAAATTATAGTTTTGTATTCTAATGTAAATGGAAATTCAGGCTTCCCATAAAACAAACAACAAAGATAAGAATGTAGCAGATTAGCTTGGTATTTCTGACAATCACAATGATACACTGTTCCCATTAGGAAACCTGAGCAAATAAAGAAGATGATGAGCACAAACTCTAATTGTACTATCTAGAGACAACCACTATCGTAACATTCGTGGCATACGTATGTAGATAAACCTGTAAGGTTAGATTATATACGAAGCCATGCTGACAGCGCCGACTCTCATGTTCCTCATTTGATGTGTACTGTGAAATTTTCTCTGGTTATTAAATACTTTTATGAAACTTTTTATAACAGCTTGATGGTGTGGTACCATGTGACCTTTCCATGATATATGAAAGTGATTCTTCGTGCTTGGTGGTGACAGTAGGTTGATGTTGGTGGGTGTCTGAAACCCTCTATTGGAGGCTGGAGAAGTGGCTGGGGTGGGGGAACGTTGAGAATACTTGATAGTCTTACAGAGGACCCAGGTTTGATTCCCAGCATTCATGTCAGTAGCTCACAACTTCCTGTAACTCTGGCTCCAGGGGATCAGATGCTGTCTCCAGCCTCTGTAGGCACTGCATCTGTGTGAGCACCACGCATGCATACATATCTGCAGGCGCGCACACACACATCTGCACACACACACACACACACACACACACACACATACACACACACACGCCTAATTAAAAATAAAGTGAACCAGGCTGAGGAAATGACTTAGTGGTTAAGGCCCCGGTGTGACTCCCTGAACGCACAGGACAACTCATAACCATCTGTAACTCCAGTTCCAGGGGTCCGATTCCTTCTTCTGGTATCTGAGGGAACCATGCATGGTGCCAAGACATACATGCAGGCAAAACACACCTACACAGAAAATATTAAAAAATAAATAAAGTGATAAAAAATAAAATCTTTCCCAAAAGGTCCATTGGACTGTCACCGCGTTCAGCAACCTTTGCATTCTGAAGTGTTCAGTCTGACATCTGTGGTGCATAGCTCTATGGCCTCACTGTACCCCACATAAAGCATGTCCTTCTGGGTTTCCTGGTATCCTCCAGGTTACCAGGTGACTCAGCTGCAACCTGGCAGCAATGATGCAGAAAGGCCCAGAGGCAAAGCAATAAGGGGGGAAAACAGGTAAACCGGGAAGCAAAGGGGTTTTTTTGTTTTGTTTTTGAGTTTGTACATCAAATTCAAAGCAAAAATGAAACCTACAGAGTGCAAAACAAAAGCAGAACAACAACAGGAACCTTAGAAATCACGTATCCAATGAGAGACCGATTTCCAGGAAGCGTAGACTCAGAAGACCAAAAAGGAGGCATTTCGCTAAAGATACTCAAACCGCCACCAAGCAGGGGGCGGAGCCTCCGAGGAGGGCGAGGCGAAGCTGCAGGGAGCACACTCTACTCTGCAAGGCTGCTGTGAGCATAAAAGCAGAGACCATCGGGGCTGTTAGAGAGTGGACCCACTGCGGTGGGGAGTGGGGGTGGGTGGTGCTTCCTCAGAAAATCTGAAAATAGAATGATGCAGCAAGCCCTTTCCAGGGCTTGTGCCTGGGAGGCTGGAGAGCAGGGACTGGGGGGCGGGGGGCGCTTGTGTCCAAAGATCACGGAGCATGAAGTGGACAGGTGAATGGACAAAATCGGCCAGCCCCCACCGTGGAATGTCACTCAGCCTTGGAATGGGGTCACACTAATGCCAGTCTTGATGACTGTGTGCTCAATGAAACAACACTCTTGTCACAGAAGGATGAGAGTCACATCGACCCTCCATGTTCACACACAGATGCTGCTGCAGAAGGCTGGGGATGGTAACCAGTTTCATAGACGCCATTGCACCTCTGTTCTGTACAAGCATGTGCTGAGGGGGAGGCAGGTAGTGAGTGCACAGGGCTGTGGGTAGTTTAGAACCCCTGAACGCTACTCAAGAATGCCTCAGTGAGGGGCTGGAGGGGTGGTTTGGTGGTTAACAGCACTGGATGCTCTTGCAGAGGACCTGGGTTCAAGTCCCAGCACCCTCGAGCGAGCCCTTCACACCTGGCCATAAATGTAGTTTTTGCAGATCCAGTGCCCTCTCTTGACCTCCAGGTAACAGACCTGCATGTGGGATGCAGAAATACATACAGGCAAAACATGCCTACACATAGAATTGACACATCTAAATAATGCTTACAACAGGAAACATCATGATATTTTGACACAGCGACAACAAAATCAGAAGTTGGGTCTGTACTAACAGACCTGTGGTCCCAGCTACTCAGGAGGCTGACACCAGAGGACTGAACTTCAGAACAGCCTGGGAAACTCAGTAAGACCCTGTCTCATAGTAAAAGGTCATAAGCAGGCAGGGGTGTAGCTCTGTAGCACAGTACTTGCCTAAGGATGTGGGTTCGATCCCCAGTAACACACACACACACACACACACACACACACACACACACACACACACACACATACATACACATACACACCGTACACACACACTGTTGTTTCTGTCACTTTGGGATTAGTTAATTGGGTACATTTGTATGCAGATGGCATTACACAGCGTATGTACTCTGTGTGAGTCTGGCTTCTTTTGCTCAGCTTAATAATTTTGCAGTGTGCTTATGGGAGATGTTATTCTGTATATATGTTTCTCATACTAATTAATAAAGCCCTGTTGGCCAATAGAAAACTAGATAGGCGGGGCTAGGAGACTAGAAGGAGGAAAGAGGAAGTAGTAGGGAGGAGTCGAGATGTAGACCTGAGAGAAAGAAGATGCCGGCGGCGGCTCCCAGATAAGATATGCCACGTGGAAATGCTTAGATAAGTAGAAATGCTTAGATAAGTAGAATATTTAAGACAGAGCTAGCCCATAAACAATAATGGTAACTGGCCAACAGGATTGTATTAAATACAGAGTCTCAGAGTGTTATTTGGGGCTCACGTGGTGGCGGGACCATGGCGGCAGGACCGGCGGCAGCTGGCGGGGGTGGGGGGGTGGGGGAGGACCTCCTGTAACAGTGTGCTGTGTTGGCCATGTATCAGTGGTCCAGCCTTGAACCCCTTCCATGATGTATGTACCACAGGTTAATCTTTCATCTGGGTGGTTCTGGCTCTTGATTCTCATAGGACGCTGCAGCCGCTCTGTCACCTGTATGTTTTTAGCCAGCACCTAGAAGCACTATGTCCAGTTACAAAAGCCAGTGTCTTGCTGGCCCAGGCTTCCCTTGAACCTGCAATCCTCCTGCCTCAGCCTCCCTATGATCTGGTTAACAAACTGTGCGGTCATGCCTGGCTCATACTGTGTTTTGAAGAGTTCCTTATAAATACTCAGGACAGCAGGCAGTGGTGGCGCACGCCCTTTAGTCCCTGCACTTGGGAGGCAGGGACAGGCAGATCTCTGTGAGTTAGAGACCATCCTGATCTTCAAGAGTGAGTTCCAGGACAGGCTCCAAAGCCACACAGAGAAACCCTGTCTCGAAAACCTTAAAAAAGAATAAAAATAAAAGTAAATATTCAGGACGCGAGTTCAGTTGGATGTATGTTTTGTGGGGATTTTCTCTCAGGCTGTGACTGTCTTCCTTTTTTCCTTTGGTGGGTGTTTTCTGATTTATTACCTTTGTGGTTTGTAGGGCGTGGGTTCCACCTAAGGGCCAAAGTCTCAGATAACAGAAAATCTTTCAGATTTCTGATACAAGGCCTTAGGGTTTTAGGTTGTTTTATTTTTTAATTATATATTAAAATTACAAATTAATTAATTTATTAATTTGTATGTTTGTGTGTTTTCTTGGGACTGTACAGGAAGCAATAGTGTGTGTGTAGATTAGAGGGCAAGATACAGGATTCAGTTCTCTGTCCACCATGTGATCCCATGGATCAAACTCAAGTTGTCAGGCCAGGGGCAAGAAGCTTCACCTGCTGGGCCATCCCATAGACTCATTAAAGATGGTCGTGGTCAGGGAGTTTTCTAGAAGGTTTATCATTTTCAGGTTATGGTCTGTAATTCAATTTGAATTAATTTTGGGCTGTGACATGAAGAAGTTGACGGTAATTTCTCTCATAGGGACATCTGGTCGACCCAAGCCTTTGGTGAGAGTGTGGACATGGTGTGTGTCTTTACCCACTGACTTCTTTGATTTCTCTTGGCAGCCGTTTGGATTTCAGTGTAGGGGTCTTAACTGTGTGATCTGTTGAAGCAGATCCCAGATAGTCTCTGGACCTTTTTGTGTATGTATGTATGTATGTGTGTGTTCGATGCTCATGTGGGCACACATGTTTGTGGATGTATGTATATATGTGTTCGATGCACATGTATGTGCTCCCACATGCATGCACTTGGAGGTTGACATCTGGTGTCTTTCTTGATTGCTGTCCTCTTTATTTACTGAGGCAAGATCTCTCACTGAACCCAATGCTTCCTGATTCTGCTTGGCTAGCTAGCTAGCTCATTCCAGGAATCTCTTCTCCACTTCCCAAGCACTGGGATGATGTGGAGTTTCATGTGGGTTCTGGGAGCCCAAACTCTGGTGCCTGTGCTCCTATGGCAAAGCTTTATCTACTGAGCAGTCTCTTCTGGTCATGGCTTTATTTCTGGTTTAAGTTAACTGTGTTGTTTCATTTTCCACTTATGCCACCTTGAAGGTCCAAGGATGCAGTCCGTTTTTCTCTATTAACCATCTAACCTATAAACTCACTCAGTGCACTCGCTGGTTCTAAGAGTTGTTTTACAATTCCCCAGAGATGCTTTATATAAACAGTCACATCCTCTGCCAGCTTGGACCATTGCACTCCCCCCCACACCAGTCACTGTGGCTCCCCCTCCCTCCCTCTCCCTGTCGTATGCAGAGGTGAGGTGGACACTGGAGGATACAGGATACCAGTGGAAGCCTGTACCGTTACCTAGCTCCTGGCTTCTTAGTTTTACTTTTATATTTATTTATTTTACATATATGAGTGTCTTGCCAACATGTGTGTCTGTGTATCATTGCATGTCTGGTGCCCTAGGAGATCAGAAGATGTTGGATTCCCCCCACCCCCAGAACTGGAATTACAGATGGTTGTGAGCCATCATATAGGTGCTGGGACCTGAACTCCAGTCTACTGCAAGAGCAACTCATATTCTTTCTTCCACTGAGCAGGCTCTCCAGCCTCAAGTTCCTGGTTTTTTTTGTTTCTTTTGGGGGGGGGTGGACAATTCCGTCCTTCTCCACTGAGTCTGACGCTAGCTGTAGACTACACAGCGTCCTTCCTCTTCTGAGCAAGGTCCCTTCTGTTCCTAGTTTGTGCCCTTTGTCAATTTTGCCAATAGAATGCTCCATATCTATTCATGCATGTGATTTTGTGACTGTTCTTTTTGAATTAATTGCTGGAAAAATTAGGCCAGTCTCCTACATTCCTCTAAGCTGAGCCAAAGTGATCTGAGAACCTTGGGCTTCAGTGTACACACACACACACACACACACACACACACACACACACACACACACACTTGTTTGCCTGTTTGATTGGTTTTTGAGACAGGGTCTCAGGTAGCCCACTCTGGCTTTAATTTACTGTGTAGCCAAAGATGACTTGAGCTCTTGATCCTCTTAAGTTCTGGAAGTATTGGCATATGCCACCCCTCCTGGCATATATATATATATATACATATATATATATGTATATATATATATACACACACACACATACATATATATATACACACACACACATATATATATACAAACACATACACACACATATACATGTACATATATACACACACATATATATATACATACACACATACACACACACACACACACACAGAGAGAGAGAGAGAGAGAGAGAGAGAGAGAGAGAGAGAGAGAGAGAGAGAGAGAACAGGTATCCATAGGCTCCAGAAGAGGATGGCTGATCCCCTGAAGCTGTGGAGTTACAGGGACTTGTGAGCTACCCAATGTGGGTGCTGGTAACTGAACCTGGGTCTGCTTCAGGGACATTATTTACACTTAATTGATAAGCCATTTCTTCGGCCCTGGCTAAGATTTTATAATCTTTGAATTATCACCAATTGAATGCCCACCCCAGAACGGTGTCTTTTGCACTGGAATTCATTTTATCACTGTAGGCATGAACACAATGTGCTTGTGTATTCTCCAGGAAACCGTCCGTCCCTTTTGACACTCTCCTGTGTAGTATTCATTTCTGTAATTTATATGCAATATAAATGTAAATATAATATAAATATATGTAATATAAATATAAATTATATGTAATAATATTGTTAGTATATTAACAATATTAATTTTACCATATGCAATATGTGGATGGTTCAATTTTGTTATTATTATCATTATTGGTTAATATCCATCCATTTGTTCTTTTGAGATAGCCTCTCAAGTAGCCTAAGTTAGCCTCAAACTCACTGCGTAGCTCACTGACACTTCATAGCTGGCCTCAGACTCCTGACCTTCCTTCCTCCATTTCTGGGGTGTGGGGACTATGTCTTGCAACATCACACGGCTTGATAGATTTTTACCTTGATAGTTTCAAGGCAGAGATTTCCCAAATGTCCTTGGTCCCATAGGGACCTAGCCAGCCCAGCATCAGCATCAGCCATCACACAGTGGATGGGCCTACATGAATGGATCATTGTCACCTGGAAGCCCACAGTTTGCACAAGGCATTGTCTTGCTGTTATGTGTTCTCTGGATTTGGGCAAATGTGTAATAACCTTGTGGTGTCACACAAAGGGTGTATTGTCCTGTGCTCCCCAGTCTGTGTCTCCTCTCCACTGGGTAACCACTGATGTTTTAACTGTCTGCATAGCTTTCCTTTCCCTGAATGTCACCGTGTTGACATTACAACACGGAAAGCTGCTCATATATAAACCATTGTTTTTCAAAAGCATCTTACCTCCTCCCACTCCCAGCTCCCAGGGACCAGCAGGGGCCCCCTGCCTGCACCTGCCTCAGTATTTTGCTCTGTGGGGTTCTGGGAGGTTGTGGAGGTGTTGGAAGCTACTGCAACACTATGGTATAATGTTGTACCGCTTAGCAATACCATGCAGGGTGTGGTAGGAAGCAGTATTTGGCAGACTCTCACCTAGACTGTGGACCAGGGCTTTTACAGTGTGCATCAGCGGTAGGACTGGGCACATCCTGGATCTATGGGAGGACCCTGCTGGCCTGACTTCCTGGCAGATTGCAAAGGAGAGTCATATCATAAGCAGCCTGGCCTTCTGGGGACTGAAGGGTTTAAACGGCCCTGCTTTCTCTTCGATGGCTGGACCCAGGCTTCCCAGGGAGCTGTTCCCTTGGTGGTTTATACTGGAGAGAACAGCTACTGACAGTACAGGCCACAAACTGCCTCCTGCCTGCCTTTGCTGGGCTCATACCCAGGCTATTGTTTGCAGAACTTACTGCTAGATATCCAGACCACCAGGATTTAACCAGAAATGCCCCAAACTGTATAATAAAATATTTTGCAAAATAAAATGTAAATGATTCATAGATTATAAAAATAGTAGAATGGTAGGGTGCATAGCCATACTGCACATGCAAAGGGCAGAGCTCGGTTCCAATCTTAGTTCCACTACTCACTAGCTGTGTGGCCTTGGGGAAATTACACAGCCCTTCTGGGCCTCAGTTTAATTTTCTGAACTGTGTCATAAGAACGTGTGCTGTAAAAACACATGAGAGCTGGACAGTGAAGACAAGCACCTTTAATCCCAGCACTCAGGAGACAGAGGCAGGCGGATCTATGTGAGTTCAAGACCAGCCTGGTCTACAGAGTGAGTTCCAGGATAGCCATGGCTACACAGAGGAACCCTGTCTCAACCAAAAAAGAAAACAAAAAGATGAGGGTCAGGGAGGGGCTTAGTGGGTGAAGTGCTTGCTGTGCACGCACACGGACCTCAGTTTGATCCCTGGCACTTACACTAAAAAAGCCTGGCCTGGTGACATGCACTTGTAACCTCAGCACTACGGAAAGCAGACTACAGAAGCCCTGGACCTGTGCTGGATGGACAGCCAGTGAGCTTCTAAGGTCATTGAGAGACCTGAGAGATGGAGGAAGATCCGTGTTAGTGACTCTGGCCTTGACACACACTTTTATACATATGCACGCTTGCGTGCGTGCGTGCGTGCGCGCACACACACACACCCCGGCACATGGGACGTGGCCAAGCCCAAATCCTCATGTCATTACACAAGGCATGTAGTTAATGTTAGTAGCCCGTGCGTTTCCTCACATAAACATTGTTTTTCAGACACAAAGAAGAAACTTAAACCTATGTAGAAGCCCCATACCGTCTAAGACAGTGACAGGACAGCCACCCCTCACAGGCCCCTAAGGGACCGAGCATTTTACAATCGCTTATTCCATACCTATCCTTGTTGTCATAAATAAGACACGGAGGCTCCAAGAGGCTTGGTAACTGGCCTCTGTTCACTCAGGAGGTGTGAGCTCTGGTCTTGTATGCCATCCTGAGGTACAGGGGAGTCTGCTCATGAAAAAAAAAAAAAAAACTTTTCCATTCAAACCAGGCTCAAATACCACTATGCACAAAATATCACCATACACAAAGTATCACCATACACAAAGTATCACCATGTGCAAAGTGTCACCATACACAAAATATCACCATACACAAAGTGTCACCATACACAAAATATCTCCATGCACAAAGTATCACCATACACAAAGTGTCACCATACACAAAGTATCTCCATGCACAAAGTGTCACCATACACAAAGTATCTCTATGCACAAAGTGTCACCATGCACAAAGTGTCACCATACACAAAGTGTCACCGTGCACAAAGTGTCACCATACACAAAGTATCACCATGCACAAAGTGTCACCATACACAAAGTATCACCATGCACAAAGTGTCACCATACACAAAGTGTCACCATGCACAAAGTATCACCATGCACAAAGTGTCACCATGCACAAAGAGTGACAGGATCAGCACACTCCTTTGTTCATTCATTAGCATCTGGGGCACAGCTTCCAGCAAAGTGTGTTCCATCATGTCCTATGTGTTTAAGCTTGCGGTGTATGTTACATGCCCCCTCTCCATCCTTCCCCTGGGCTGGCGTATCGGAGAGATGAGAATCCTCACACCACCTTCTCTGCCAGCTCCCCCTCTAGCTCGGATGCCAACCTGCGGTTCCCCGACAGCAATGGCCTCCTGCAGACACCTCGATGGGATGAGCCACAGCGGGGATGTGCCCTGGAACAGATTTGTGGTGTGTTCCGTGTGGACCTGGGTCACATGCGCTCCCTGCGCCTCTTCTTCAGGTAAGAAGAGTCCTCTGCCTCCTGGAAGCACGTATGCGAATCCGTGCAAGTATGTGTGCCTGCATGTATGTTCATGGTGCATGCATATGCACACATGTGGGGACACACATAGCCATGTGCATTTCCAGCCTCACGGGCAGCAAAAGGCTGCAGCTGGTCTAGTAGATACTGTCATTGCCTCCCTGATCGCACTCAATGCGACTGCCTGAGTCTGTCCCCAACACCTTCAGGAAGGAAAGCCCTCTCCAGGTGCTGCTGCTCTGCTGGGCACTGCAGGCTGCTGTGTGCCATTTGCACGGTTGGCGCACTGGCCCCTGGATGGAGGTGGCCTTTCCTTCATAGACACTTCTGTCTACAGTTTCCCACATCAACCCAAGTCAGCACCCACCAAAAATCCCTGTAGGAATCCCCGAGGGCGCTGAGGTGGTCAGGTGACAGCCTTGAAGGTGATTTCAGGAAACCTCTCTGGTGGCCCCTTCTGATCCAGTCATGAGGGTAGAGGTTGAGTGACCCCTTCAGGGTCCTCTGGCTCCAGGTCCTTTGCTTCCTAGGCAGAGGGACTGATGAGTTTAGTTGACACTGCTCCCCTCACACAGGCAGCCAGACTCGCTCAGGACTCCTTTTCCTGCCTGAGGTGGCTGACAGTGTACCCTGATTAAACACAGAAATCATAACCAGTGTTAACACGCTCACCCCTCCCCCACCCTGTGGCCCTTCAGTGACGAGGCCTGCACGAGCGGTCAGCTGGTGGTGGCCAGCCGAGAGAGCCAGTACAAGATTTTTCACTTCCACCACGGCGGCCTGGACAAGCTCTCCGAGGTGTTCCAGCAGTGGAGATTCTGCACGGAGACACACCTCAGGGACCAGGTAGCCCAGCCGAGAGAGGGGCGGACATGGCTGCTTAGGGTGAGGGGTTGAGGCGTGCAAACGCCTCTCTCAGGTCTAGGACTGTCCCAAGATACCTTGCTCGAGGTTCTGGCTCCAGGGACTGTCCTCTGAGGACTGTGGCATTTGGCCAGGTGTGGTTTGCAGCGACTGACAGCTTGGGGGTTGAAATGTATGCCCGGGCTGTTCTGAAAGTGACTTTGAACACTTGAAGACTCATGTTTTGACCAGGCTTCCTGCCATATTTTGCTCAATCTGCATACAGAGGTAGTAAGAGCCTTTAATCACCTGTTTAAGATCCTGGGTGTGCTTATTAGAACTGGGGGCTGACTTTACACCCCTACCCACAGAGCCTCCCGCCAGCTCCCCTTATTACGATAGAGGCATGTGCGCCCCCCCCCCACATCGAGCAACCTTTGATTTTTGAATTAAATGTCAGCTGCGGTTGCGCCCTGGACTCGTGACTGCGAATGGGGACAATCTGACAGGCTGGCTCCCCCCCTGCTCGCCGAACAGCGGGCCTTTGTATGTGGCCCATCGAATGGAATCTATTGCAGGCTCTCCCTGGCAGAGGGAAGTTGGGCCATAAGGGGTATTAATTCTGGGTTTTCTTTGCGGCTGGGGCAGGAAAGGGGGTGGGGGGCGGTGGAGGCTGTGAGCTGCAAAAGGAGAGCGATTTTAGGATGAAGGTATTTTCATTTTAATTGTGTCCAATTACACTTGCCATTTAGGAGCTTGTGTGCAGGGACACTGGCTCCCCTCCTCCCAAAGGGGAGCGTGGCTTTGACATCCTGGGAACAGCATCTCGGGCTTCAAAAGCCCAAGATCTGAGATCCTTCTCCCCCCCCCCCGGGTTCCTCCCACCCATCCAGCAGGTCACGGATGAGAGGACATGTATGCAGTTCTCCATCCGAAGGCCCAAGCTGCCATCCTCTGAGACCCACCCGGAAGAGAGCCTGTACCGGAGGCTGGACGTTTCTGCCTGGCTCAACCACCTGAATGATCTGGGCCAGGTGGAGGAGGAATACAAGCTACGCCAGGTACGGTGGCGGGCCACCACCTCCGCAGGGCCAGTCCCTGGTGTGGGGTTCTGTTCACGGCCTCGATGAAGCGGTCCAGAGGTTCCTTGAGACAATTCCACAAGTTTGGGGACCCCTTGTGGGCCCTGCAGACTCTGAGGTATTGAAACCCCCAGGACCAGTCCGTGACATGTGAATGACACGTTGGTCTCAGAGTGCCACCCCGGGGGGGCTTTGACATTGAAATGAGCCAGTTTGCATCCTGTATGGGAATGCCTCTCCAGCACTTTCCCCTTGTAAACATGTGCAAATTGCTGGGGTCTGAATCGAGGGCGCCAAAGGCCCCACAACGCCCTTCTCTGGGGACCTGGGGTTCTTTGAGCTGCCTTGTTTCATGCTGTCCCCCTACCCCACCCCCTCAACTTGTGCTGCTCCCTCCAGGCCATTTTCTTTGGTGGCGTTGACGTGTCGATTCGTGGGGAGGTCTGGCCTTTCCTGCTACACTATTACAGCCACGAGTCCACATCTGAGGAGCGTGAGGCTCTGAGGGAGCAGAAGCGAAAGGAATATGCAGCGATCCAGCAAAAAAGGTGCCTGGCGCCCAGGAGCCCCATCAGACCGCAGTGGGGGACAGTCAGAGGTGCAGTTCATCCCTGAGTGTGCATTGCCTGAACCATGGTGTCGCTGGAGTGTGGGTCTCCCAAGAGCCAGCACCAATGGCTGGACAAGGGCAACACCACACTCCCAGAGCCTGGTCCAGGCCCCTTAGTTCACACGCCAAGGATTTTAGGATATGTGCTCAACAGATTTAACTAGGAGCCGGTGCTCACCAATGGCAGGCTGGGCTGGGAACCTGATGCCAGGGCTGAAGACTGCCTCCTGCATGGGTCTCACCACCCACAGGCTACAGTTAGCTCTCCTCTGTGGGGCTGCACTTGGGTTAATGTGAGGAAAGCCTTGAATCACACACACACACACACACACACTCACACACACCACACACACATACACTCACACACACGCACACATACTCACTCACACTCACACACTCACACTCACTCACACACACTCACACACTCACACACACACATACAGTCACACACACACTCACACATACACACATACCACACATACACACTCATACACACACACACACTCACACACACACACACTCACACACACACACACCCCTGTTGGTGCTAACAGCCCTAGCAGCAGAGGTTGGAGCTCAGGAGAGCACAGGCTTCTGCTTCCTGGAGTGTGCAGCTACTCCAGGTCCCCATCTGTACTATCCCCTCCCTGGGTCCCCCAGGGCACCTCCTTCCACAGCCAACCCGGGACAGGCTCTGTCTGCCCCCAAGCTGACCCGGGATGGGCTCTGTCTGCCGCAGGCTCTCCATGACTCCTGAGGAGCAGAGAGCCTTCTGGCGCAGCGTGCAGTTCACTGTGGACAAGGACGTGGTTCGCACAGATAGGAACAACCAGTTCTTCCGGGGCGAGGACAACCCGAACGTGGAGAGCATGAGGTACGCGGTGACCCTGGCCTCCCTGGCCGCTGTGCCGTTCTCCACCCAGAGCAGGGCACCCATAAGCTCCTTTAGCTCCTGACCCCTGTAGCCGCCACTCAGGCACAGCTGAGGCTACCAGCAGAGCCTCCCGTCCCTCTCCTTGCTTGGTCCCTGCTCACTAACGTTGTCCCCATGCTGCCACGTGTGCTCCCAGCTCCCAGTGATGGCCCTCCTCTGATAACGCCACACTGAGTCTGCCATCTTAGATGTTCTGCTGCGGCCTGGCAAATAACTGCACAAAATTAATAGCCCATAAAAACGACCAGCCAGCCCACCCTCTGTCACAGACAGTGGACCATTAAGAAAGTCGGACGCATTCCTGCTAAGCCCCCTGCTCCGGAGGCCCTGGCAAATACCGTTACTGCTTGCAAAATGAGTCCCACTGACTTCCACCAGAGCCCAGACTCTTGTTTTCAGGCAGAGTTTCTCTATGCAGCCCTGGCTGTCCTGGAACTCTGTCTATATAGACCAGGCTAGCCTCAAAATCATAGAGGTCTGCCTGCTTACTGAGTGCTGGGATTGGAGGTGTGCATACACACCTGGCCAGTAGCCCACACGCTCGAGATAGGCAGTGACACCTGCCCACGGTCCCGTACTGCCTCCCCTGAGACTGCGGTGAAGGAGGGCCCCCAGCACTGCACCTCAAGCCTCTGATGTGGACTGCAAGAGTGGGACGGGTCACGCCACCTCCCCTCCTCATGCTCTCCCAGGAGGATTCTGCTGAACTATGCTGTGTACAACCCGGCCATCGGCTACTCACAGGGCATGTCCGACCTGGTGGCACCCATCCTGGCCGAGGTCCTGGATGAATCAGACACTTTCTGGTGCTTCGTGGGTTTGATGCAGAACACAATCTTTGTTAGCTCTCCCCGGGATGAGGACATGGAGAGACAGCTGGTGAGACGTGTGTGTGTGTGTGTGTGTGTGTGTGTGTGTGTGTGTGTTACTATGTGCTGTGTGGGTATGCATTTATTTGTGCCTTGTATATGTGAGTATATGTGTTTGCATCTCTGTGCACACATGCATGTGTGTGCATGCGTATCTATCTGTGTACTGGAGGGTTCGGAAAGACAGCACACTACCTCCTGTTGCAGCCAGGGGTCTTGATGGTGAAATGCAGCCTTGATATCAGGGGACAAACCACAGCCTCTGCTGACAGGATGCGGGTTTTCTGGGAAGGGTCAGGTAGCCGCCTACAGGAGATATGTGTTTGGGTCTAGGCCAGCCTCTAACCCATTCCTCCTGAAACTCCGGAGGCTGACTACCCTGTCAGCCTTCTCCCTGCTGGCAGGGCCATCACAACCCAGCCTCCTGGATAGGGCAGGGAAAGGGAGGTCTATGCAACCTAGCTCAGGTGTGTGTGACCAGCAGAGGCCATTACAGCCAGGGCAGCTGTATTCGGTGGGAACAGGTTTCCAATATTACACAGATGTCCAACAGGCAAGCCTCACATCTCCACCCCTCAAAAAGCTGGCGTCTTTGTGGGACTCAGATGGCACTGACCACACAGATCAGTCCAACATAAACCAGGCAGCACCGAGAGTTGGGGACTGGATCTTGTCATTGAAAGTCACCTGTGTTAGTGTCAGGCCCCTGCCTGGTTCCAGGCCCTGGATGTGGGTGGCCTGCCCTCCGTCCGGCCTGCTCTGGAAGCAGACAAGCTGACAGAGTGAACATATGAGCAGAAGGCATTGGAGTCTGGGGACAGGACTCACGGGTGTCCTGTCCCATGGCTGTCTGTATTCCATACGGGTCTCAAGCATTGGAGACTCAGGTAATCGTGCCCAGTAGTCTCTTGCTGGATGAGGTGTGCCTCATGCAGTGATTACAGAGCTGAGGAAGAGCAGGACGCATGGCCCGTAGACCAGCCACCAGGAACAGGAGGGCTGAGCGCAGCAAGGGAGGTGTGAGTAAGAAGCAGCTAACAGCAGGCCTCTCGGGCACCCATCATTTGTGCACTCTGGGCATCCGTTAGAAAGCTGTCAGCCACACGGTGTCCTTGACCTTCCATGAGCCGCAGGCTGGAGGCCCGGACCAGTCAGGAAAGGCTCCTGAACTCCAGAGCCACATGGCCCCAGGCACTGGGAGCAGTACGGTGCTGGCTTCGCAGTGTCGCAGAGTCCCAAGGCCCCGAGTGCTCAGGAGCTTCTGACCCTGCTCGGCACTGACCCCAACCAGACGCTCGGCCCCTGCCTGCCTCATCATGCATCCCTGTGATGTGAGGTTTCCACGGTACCCAGGGAGGCAATTACAGGACCTGACGCCATCACCCTGGCAGCCTGGCGGCACATGCCCAGTGACTCATTAGCCCTTGGAGATTGGTTTTCTAGTGGCGTCAGTGAAGTCAGCAGCCCCCACCTGGTGCTTCCAGAAATAGCCTCTGTCAAATCCCATGCAACCTGGTGACCCCGACTCACAGGAATCCGGGGTCTTGAAACTCAGACACAAATCCTCCCTCCGTCAGTTCTGGGAGTTGCTAGGTGGTGGTAGGATGGAAGGGGCTTTAGCTGGGGTCTCACGAACAACCCTGCTTGCCCTGCCTGGTCAGGAATATATTAGAAACACCCCTGGGGGTCGGCTGAGGCTGGGAGATGACTTCACACTGAGTCAGCCTCCTTGACCACCCAGGAGATCATTCTATGCCTAGGGTTACACCGTAGTCTCCTTCTAGAATATCTTCAAATCTAAGATGAACTGGCAGACAGGTGTGAGCAAGATTCCAGTGGTGGGGGCTGGGAGATGACTCAGACAGCAAACTGTTGTGCACGCATGAGGACCGAGGCCCAGATCCTTTGCACACGGGAGAAAATGCTGGGTGTGCTCTGGGGAAGCTTAGACAGGTGGATCCCTGGAGCTTGCTGCCCAACCAGTCCAGCTCATTGGCAAGCTTTGGGTTGAGCGAGAGACACTGTCTCAGAAAAGGTAGACTCAAGCTGGAAAAATGGTCCAGAAGGTTATAGGATGTGCTGCTCTTGTCTGGGGCCCAAGTTGGCTTCCGGGCACCTATAGCAACAGCTCTCAGTGGCCTTTTAACTCCTGTCAGAGATAACTATTTACTCTGGTCTCCTTGGCTACCCGAGGTCATGTGCACAGACCCACCTCTACATGTGTAATTAAAAATAATAAAATAAAGGCTGGAGAGACAGCTCAGGGGTTAAGAGCACCAACTGCTCTTGCAGAGGTCCTGAATTTGGACCCAGCACCCAAATGATTGCTTGCAACCATCTGTGACTCCAGTACCAGGGGATCCAACTCCCTCTTCTGGCCACCATGAATACCAGGCACCAGTGTGGTACACAGACATACATGCAGGCAGATCACTCATGCATAGGAAATAAATAAGTTCAATTTTTAAAATAATAAATCTTTTTAAAAAAAATGAAATGGACTGTTAGAAGACACCCAATGTCAACTTCTGGCACACACACACACCACACACACTCACACACACACACACACACACACCACACACTCACACACACACCACACACACACTCACACACACACCACACACACAGCACACACACACACACCACACACACACTCACACACCACACACACACACACCACACACACACTCACACACATACCACACACATAGCACACACACACACCACACACACACACACACCACACACACACTCACACACATACCACACACATAGCACACACACACACCACACACACACACACCACACACACACTCACACACACACCATACACACACACACCACACACACACACACCACACACTCACACACACACCATACACACACAGAGCACACACCACACACACACACACACCACACACACTCACACACACACACCATACACACATAGAGCACACACACCACACACACACAGCACACACACACACAGCACACACATACACACACACCACACACATACACACACACCACACACATACACACACTCACACACACACCACACACACACCACACAACACTCACACACACACTCACACAGCACACACACACAGAGCACACAGAGCACACACACAGAGCACACACACACACTCACACAGCACACACACACACACACAAACACACCATACACACACACAGCACACAGCACACAGCACACAGCACACACATACACACACACATACACACAGTCACTCACACACACACACCACACAACACTCACACACACACTCACACAGCACACACACACAGAGCACACAGAGCACACACACAGAGCACACACACACACTCACACAGCACACACACACACACACAAACACACCATACACACACACAGCACACAGCACACAGCACACACACACACACATACACACAGTCACTCACACACACACACCACACACACACACACACACACACACACACATGGTTTCAGTCGGACACTGACACAATGGCTGGCTGCTGTTGTGGCAGACAGACTTCCTGTGTGTGCTTTTGGGGTTGAAGGTATTCTGAGTACCGGTCTTCCTGGTCTGGTAGTCAGGCTGTCCTCCCCCACCCCCAGCTGTACCTGCGGGAGCTGATCCGGCTGACACAGCAGCGGTTCTACCAGCACCTGGTCTCGCTGGGCGAGGATGGACTACAGATGCTGTTCTGTCACCGCTGGCTCCTGCTCTGCTTCAAACGGGAGTTTCCCGAGGCCGAGGCCCTGCGCATCTGGGAGGCCTGCTGGGCCCACTACCAGGTGAGCTGAGCTGGGCAGGCCCCCCATGAGTCCAGTGGGGAAGGTGGGGCCCTGGGATCACTCACAGCCACTATTTTCCAGGCCCGTGCAGCACCCCCCCCCCCCGGCTTCAGACCTCCCCTCCCATGTAATTGAAATCAATGTAAATTGCTGGCTGGCACGCTCTTTACCGACTCCCTCTGTCACGGCCAGCCAGTGGGAGGGATATCAGCTGCACAGGATGTGTGTGCCCACATGCTGTGGCCAGTGTTAGCTACCCTGTCCCCAGGACTGCTGGGCCACCCTGAGCTCCTGCCTTCTCACAGCTCCACAGAGCCTGGATCAGGGACGCAGGCATCTGCTTGTATCCGGCATGATCAGTTTCTCCTCCACCAGCTCCCCTCTGACCCCAGGCTGAGTCTACATTCCCACCTGAGCTACACCAAAGCCAGCAATGTAAGAAAGTCAGCAAGTCAGTCCGACCCCATCGGCCATCGGCCTTAAAATAGTAATAATAATAATAATAATAATAATAATAATAAAAGGTTAGGTTAGGGAGATTGCTGGGTGGGTGAACTGCTTGCCTTGCAAGCTCGTGGCTCTACATTGGAGTCCCTGAATCGGTGTTTTTAAAAAAGCCAGGCATGCCAGACATGGTGATACACATCTTTAATCTCAGCATTCCGGAGCCAGAGGCAGACAGGTTTTTATGAGTTCTAGGAAAGTCAAAGCTACACAGTGTGAAATGTCTAAAACAATAACAATGGAACAAAAACAAAACTAAACAAAAAAAAACAGACAAAAAACAAACAAACAAAAAACCCAGCTGTGGCGGCACATACCTATAATTCCTGTGCTGGGGGATCAGAGACAGGCAAATCCCTAGAGCTTGCTAGCCGGTCAGTTTAGCCTAATGCCGAGCTCCCGGCGAGAGACCCTGAGAACTAGAAGCCTCAGCCGGGTGCTCATATGCACCTCTACACGGGGCTTGCACAAACAGCAAGCTGTAGCATCCGTGTGTCCAAGGTGCAGCTCTGTGCTCTTCCACCTCTGACCCCAGCTATGGAAAGCATGCACCGAAGCCACCTTTCCTCTGCCACCTGCTTGCCAGTGCGTCCTAGACTTAAAGATTATTTTAGGCAGATATTCTGAGTGGCCAGGGAGGCTGAGTCATGGGGAAATAACCCAGCTGCCCCTGCTCAGCCCTGTTGGCCACCGTCTTGTTCAAGACCCACAAAGCAAGTTCAGGTTTTGGGATTAGTGGTCACATCTGGAAAATCTTCCTTCCCCCCTCAGCTGAGAATGGGAGGAGGGACGATGATGAAGGAAGCAGAGTGAGCTCTAGAGGGGAGTCACTGGCGGGTGAGGCCTCAGCTTCCAAAGCAAGGGCTTCCTGCAGTCCCCTGAGCTGTGGTTTGCTGCTGTGCCCCTCCCCTGGGAGCTGGGGTGTGCCCTGTGCTCTGATCCACTCTCCACAGAGTGTGCCTCATTTTCCCTTCCTCCCATCCCTTTGGAAGAAGCAGGTGGGCGGGCCAGGGGTGGGGCCTTCAGCACCCACAGCCTCCGCTCACTGCTGGTCTTGTTGGGAGATGACAGCTCACGTGGTGTTGTCAGGACCCCTGTCTTTCTGTTTCAGAACTGAGCACCATCAGGTGTCCAGGCAACAGAGCACCACAAGGTGGCCCCAGAGGGGGCAGGGAGGGGCTGTGGACGCCTGGAAAGGAGGGTAGGGGCCACATGATGGTAGTAGCCCTCCACGGAATCTTAGTAGGGATCTTCCCACACTATCTGCCACCAGCTACAGAGTGGGGTCACATGCCAAGGACGCTTGGCTGATGCAGGAGGGCATGCCACCTGGAAGCCAGCTGCCAGAATTTCTTCCTTGTTGGCATAGTCTAATCAGCCTTCAGGAAGCAGCCTGGTCAGTCCTTTGCACACATGCGACACCCTCGAGACCTCCGTGGATGGAACCCTGCAGTGAGCTCAGACAGGTTCGGAAGGAAGGGGTTCTTTTCCCTCACTCCAGACGCCTCCCAAGACAGCAACAACAGCCAGGGTGTGGCGCAGTTACCATCCATTAGCGTGCCACAGCAGCCGGGGATGTGGAGAAATGGAGGACCAACCAGAGATGCAGGTCCCCAGGCACACAGGACCTTCCGGCACAGGCTCAGTCCCAGGTAGCCTGAGCCAGACTCAAGGCTGAACTGCGGTTCAGACCTGGAAGGGCCCCTCTGAGCTCTGTCTCTCCACAGACGGACTATTTCCACCTGTTCGTCTGCGTGGCCATCGTGGCCATCTATGGGGATGATGTCGTCGAGCAGCAGCTGGCCACAGACCAGATGCTCCTGCACTTTGGGAACCTGGCCATGCACATGAACGGAGAACTGGTGCTCAGGAAGGTGGGTGCTCCACTGGCCTGGCCCGTCGGGCCTGCCCTGTACCACAGGGCACAGATTGCACCACCCTGCACACGGAGCCCCGCCCCTACCCACGGGGCCCCACCCACACTCAGCCCCGCCCCTACCCACGGGACCCCACCCATACCCACGGAGCCCCACCCACACCTCACAGCCCCGCCCCTACCCACGGGGCCCCACCCATACCCACGGAGCCCCACCCATACCTCACAGCCCCGCCCCTACTCACGGGCCCCACCCACACCACCGAACCCTAGCCAGCACATGGGCTCAGCTTGTACATAGAGCCCCTCTGGTGTCACGGAACCCCACCTCTGCACGTGGGCACCACCCCACAAGCAGAACCCTATCCTGCCCCTCCCTTACCTGATGGGGTTCTCTGCCCAGTCCGTCCTCACCAGCCCAGTGGTGCTATTGTGTCCCTGTGTTGTCCCCATGGGGACACAGCCTCTTTCGTATACTGCAATGTGTAAAAGCCCAGCCAGCCCCGGCCCAGCAGTGCCTCCTTCCAGTGCAGAGCTAGGAACATGAGGAAGGAAAGGCAGAACCCAGGGAGGAATTAGCTTCTCATCCACGGCTGGAAGAAAGGGGACCTTGAATCTCAGCCGCCTGCAGCTTCCCACATCCTTTGGGCTCCAGGCGTCTGGTGGTCCATGGGGGAGAGCAGGGGCCCTCGGGCCCGTCACTGTGCTGTACTCCCCAGACAGACCTCGCAGGGGTGCCCGTGACTCTGTGAGGCAGGGCAGAGTACGGGGGCCTTTACTGTCCAGGGGGATTGGGACTGGGTTGGAGGGGCCGCAGAAGACAGGAAGGGCTGTGTGGAGCAGTGCCATTCTGACCCTCATCACCCTCGCTGTCGCCCCGGAATTTTGTGTCTTAAACCACCCAGGTCTCTATCTCAGCAACCAGTAAGACCCAGGACACTGTTGTCCCCACGTAGTAAGCCCATGAGTGCAGGCCTTGCTCCCATATGCTGCCAATACCCCCTTGTATCCCGGCGGCCTGGCTGTCCCCTAAGCCTTTCCTCTCTCTGCAGGCCAGGAGTCTCCTGTACCAGTTCCGCCTTCTGCCACGGATACCCTGCAGCCTACACGACCTGTGTAAGCTGTGTGGGACAGGTATGTGGGACAGTGGATACATGCCAGCTGTGGAGTGTGCTGGCCACCACCCTGGCTCAGAGAACTGTCCCTATGGGGGCACAATGGAGATGCCATCACCCAAGCCCCCAAGAGAAGGCAAGAAGTGTCCAAAGGCACCGCGGGAGGCCTTTGGTTTCCGAAGATAGGAAAACCTCAGCCCTTGACAAGGAGCAAGGGGACCTCCCTGAGGTGCTGGACAAGTGGGGGTGGGGTGGGGTGGGGATGGACACTGAGGGAACCAAATCTAGAAATACAAGGAAAGGTCTCTGGGCAACGTGACAGGATCAGACACTAGAAGTGACACCGGATATCAGATGTCCTGAGAATTCAGCTTCTGAAAGGCTGGCCCAGGGTGTCTGACTACCCCACTGGAATGCTGGCTGGCCGGCTGGGGGATTCCAGCAGAGCCCAGAGTCTCTCCATGATCTGTGGGAAAGCAGGGTCTAAAAAAAGGCTTCGCCCTCACACAGCACCAAAGGACACCAGGAGCAGGACAGGCCTGAGTGAGTCACAGAGAGAGAGAGAGAGAGAGAGAGAGAGAGAGAGAGAGAGAGAGAGAGAGAGAGAGAGAGAGAGAGGGAGAGAGGGAGAGAGGGAGAGAGGGAGAGAGAGGAGAGAGAGGGAGAGAGAGAGAGAGAGAGAGAGAGAGAGAGAGAGAGAGAGAGAGAGAGAGAGAGAGAGAGAGAGAGAGAGAGAGAGAGAGAGGAGAGCGCACACATCAGGCCTGAGCTTCCCACGGTGTCTGTGTGAGTGTTGGGAGGCACAGGCTGGTGGACAAGTGTCCCATGTCCCTCACATTGGGGTCCTCCCCTCAGGAGCTGAGGGTTATCCTCTACCAAAACCAGCAACCCACTGGGGCCTAAATGGGCTGAGGGCTGTGGTATGCCCAACCCTGAGGTCCTCCAATGAGAAAATGCTTAGTCCTGGGGAAGGAGGAGTATATAAATTCCCAGCCAAGAAAGACAATGGCGTCTGGACTGAAACAGCTGGGGAGGTGCCCCCGCCTCCATGCAGGACCTGGGCCCCTGTTTCGCAAGGGGCTTCTGTCCCTCGGCATCTCTGTGGCTGAGCAACGCTGGAGGGCTCTGCCTCTTAAGAAGGAAAAGGTCACCGCCACACTCGGTCCTCCCAAAAGCCAGTGCAAGCAAGATGCTCCGTCCTCCGTCAAGGGCTGAATCCCTGTGGGAACGAGTGCAGGTGGCAGGGGTGGGCACAGGTGCCCTGCTGTTTCCTTTTGTCGCTGAGAGCAGAGCTGTAGGAGGGTGCCACGTCTTAAAGGTGCTGCTTACCGGAATGACAAAGGAGGCATGGTCCCCAACTTCCCCTTCTCCACGAGCCCCTCCCTCTTCTGCAGGTACTTCTGAGGATGTGGGTCCTTCTAGGAAGAGCTTTTGGGAGAGAGTGTCCCGATCTTGGGGATGCTGTCCATTATGAGCAACACTGACGGTCTGAGAGTGGTCTTTGGAGCTGGCTTGCTTTCTGTACTAGTTTCTGACCCTTTCTGGAAGCTGGGCCCACAACCAGGCATATCCAATGTCCAGCACTGCAGTAACAGTTTACAGGACACAGCCCCAGTGGCTAGAGCCATGTGCATCTGGCTGGCACACACATGGCAGCAGTCCAGGCTGGGTGGTTCTGGTCTTGGATAGGATCGCTCGCTCTGTTCTGGGGTCACCGAATCTGAAGTCCCACTGGGTACATGAGGCGTATGGGTGCATGGAAACACTGGCCTCTGAGTCTTGGGTCACCCTGAGGGGCAAAGCAGGCTGTATGGCTGAAGCCGGCATCCAGTATTGGAAAAGCGAACCCTCGTCTCTGGGACAACTCTCAGCAGTCACGTAGCAGAAGCCCGGTAATCCAGAGGGGTCCCATCAACCGACCACCTCAGGGAATATAGATACAGATCACTTTCCCAGGGAGGAAGAGCCAGCTCCTCCCCTACCCCTCCCAGGATCACACTCCCATGCTGCACCCTTCACAATCACCCTGCTATGTAGGGTGGAGACAGGGAGAGCAGGTTTAGGGATCCCCTCTCCCTGGAGAGTCTCAGAGAGCAAGGATCTCTAGCTCCCTCTGCTCCCCAAGATCTGATCTTGAGTGGTCAGCGACAGCCCTGTGCCAGGCATCTCCCTAGTCCCATGGGCTGCTGGACCCTGGTGTTACCTGCTTAGGCCAGCTGGGGCCTGTCCAGCCAGACATGGTGTGTGGGCTCTCAGAGCTGTGCTCAACAGGATGGAGAGGCCCCCACACACAGAACAGCAACCTTAATCTGGATGCAATTAGAGGAGACCAGCCAAATACCCTGTGGCAGCTGTTA
Source organism: Cricetiscus sungorus (assembly GCA_030556225.1). Taxonomy (NCBI): domain Eukaryota; kingdom Metazoa; phylum Chordata; class Mammalia; order Rodentia; family Cricetidae; genus Cricetiscus; species Cricetiscus sungorus. Next base: position 93,944,164 of record JANBXA010000069.1, on the reverse strand, counting down.
CCCCAGGATTATTCCCAGCCAGCAAAAGGCATTAGGGTGATAATTCAGTCATTAGACTTCTAGCCTTCCCACCGACAGGACATACAAATCACCAGTAATCAGCCTGCACACCGTCCCTTGGCCACGAGGCTTATTTAGCCCATTTCTTAAAATGACACTTAAAGCTATTGACCGGCACGCCTGTGTGGGCATGCCCTGCCGCTAACGTCTGTGCTGACGACATCACCTCGTGTCACTGGGGCTCTAGAAAAGAAGGAGCCCTCTGGGGTGTGTGTGTGTGTGTGTGTGTGTGTGTGTGTGTGTGTGTGTGTGTGTGTGTGTGTGTGTGCTGGCCCCGGGTGAGGCACGATGTCTACCTTGCAAAGGGCCATTCACTTCTGACTCACTCTCCAAGTAGAGGGGGCAGTGTCGGGGGAGGGGCGGAAGCCAGAGGAGATGGCAGGGCTGGAGTAGACTGTGTGCTCACTGGGTACCAGAAAGTTCAGCCGGGAGTCGTGGCCCACCTCTGTAGACTGTGGGATTCCGACCAACCAGGGTCAGGGAGGGGGACGGGTTCAATTCAGGAGGGGAAGATTTCGGTCTTTTCTTGCAGTTCTTGCCTAAAAGTGTCACGAAGCCCTTGCTGGACAAAGGGTCTCCTGGAGCTGGTGCCTTTGGTGGCCCAGAGCACAGGGAGGGCATGGCAGTAAGGTAGCAGGGAGAGGTCTGTAGGCTGATCAGGGCTCAGCGCCTACAGGGCCCCTCTGCCCGCCTTTGCTTTGTTGTTGTTCTGCCAAGGGACAGTATGTGGAAATTGGGGCCCACGCTCGTGCGAGGCAGCCCCACTGAGGGACATGTCTACCGTCTGCTTCATGTTTGAAAAATTAATTCAGATGGAGGTCAGCCCCCACAGTGCCAGGAGTTCCCCTGCAGCCCCCGCTGGTAGGCTTCATTCCACTGTAGTCAGGCAGGGGTTGTCAGGGACACCCCGCACTGGCCAGACAGACGGAAGGAGTCTGGCAGAGCTCCCTGGATGGAGGTCACCCTGCCCAGGAGGGAGAAAGGTGACAAGTCCGGAAAACTTCTGCAGAGAATAGCCTGGATTAGAGGTGGGCCACGAGGAGGACGCAGGGAAGCTGGTTAGCTCGAGGCCAGGCCTGCCCTGGAGGCCCGGTAGAGCACAGCAGTCTCTGGACATCACTCTTGTGTTTCTAAAGAGGTCGTGTTGCATTTTGTCCTGGCCTAAGCTGGTCTAGAGGGAACCACCCCAAACCTGAGCAGCCGGTTCCCCCCAGAGCTCCCCTGGCAGGGACTGAAGGGTCTCCTAGCCATTCCCTCGCCTGTAAAAGGCTCTCCATCAGGCTCCCTCAAAAGCCTGCTCTGGGGGCTTCTGGATAAAGGCTGCCACGAGGGCGGCTAACCACGGTCCTGGGACCTCGCCTGTTACTCAGGGAAGAGCCCACTGGCCTTAGCCTTCCGCAGCGGTGACCAAGGGGCTATGCACGCCCGTCAAGTGCTCTCCCCGATTTGGAGTCAGCAAACCCTGCCTCTCCCACTCCACCGTCTGTGTGGCCTCTGCAGAGGGCAAGCCTCTGTACCTCCTCTCAGATTCACTCTGTGCCACCCATACCTACCCCGAAGGAAAGTGAGCCACAAAGCCACCCCAGCGGTCTTGGCTTGCACACTGCACATGCGTAAGTGCTCTACCGTAGCCAGCCTCGCCCACAGCTGGGATGAACCTTCCAACCTTCCGTGAGGACGCTGCACTTCCGGAACAGCTGCATGCAGATACCTGCCACCGCCAGGCCTTTAAAATACATTGTATCCAGGTGGGAGGATTAGCATTTCAGGTTTGCAGAGGTCAAGTCACATGACTGTCTTCCTTCCACACCTGGAGGAAGATAGCTCTGTGAGTGTGTGTGTGTGTGTGTGTGTGTGTGTGTGTGTGTGTCTGTGTCTGTGTGTGTGTGGTGTGTGTGTGAGTGTGTGTGTGTGTGTGGTGAGTGTGTGTGTGTGGTGTGTGTGTGTGAGTGTGTGTGTGTGGTGTGTATGTGTGTGTGTGTCTGTGTGTGTGAGAGTGTGTGTGTGTGTGTGTGTGGTTTGTGTGTGTATGTGTGTGTGGTGTGTGTGTGGTGTGTGTGGTGTGTGGTGTGTGTATGTGTGTGTGTGTATGTGTGTGTGTATGTGTGAGTGTGTGTGTGTGTGGTTTGTGTGTGTATGTGTGTGTGAGTGTGTGTGGTGTGTGTGGGTGTATGTGTGTGTATATGTGGTGTGTGTGTATGTGTGGTGTGTGTGTGTGGTGTGTGTGGTGTGTGTGTGTGTGGTGTGTGTGTGTGTTGTGTGTGTTATGTGTCTGTGTGTCTGTGTGTGTGGTATGTGTGGTGTGTGTGTGTGTGTGTGGTGTGTGTGAGTGTGTGTGTGTGTTGTGTGTGTTATGTGTCTGTGTGTCTGTGTGTGTGGTGTGTGTGAGTGTGTGTGTGTTGTGTGTGTTATGTGTCTGTGTGTCTGTGTGTGTGTGGTGTGTGTGAGTGTGTATGTGTGTTGTGTGTGTTATGTGTCTGTGTGTCTGTGTGTGTGTGGTATGTGTGAGTGGTGTGTGTGATGTGTGTGTGTCTGTGTGTGTGTATATGTGTGTGTGAGTGTGAGTGTGTGTGTGTATGTGTGTGTGTATGTGTGAGTGGGTGTGTGTATGTGTGTGTGTGAGTGTGTGTGGTGTGTGTGTGTGGTGTGTGTGTGTGGTGTGTGTGTGGTGTGTGTGTGTGGTGTGTGTGTGTGTGTCTGTGTGTGTGGTGTGTGTGTGTGTGGTGTGTGTGAGTGTGTGTGTGTTGTGTGTGTTATGTGTCTGTGTGTCTGTGTGTGTGTGGTGTGTGTTATGTGTCTGTGTGTCTGTGTGTGTGTGGTGTGTGTGAGTGTGTGTGTGTGTTGTGTGTGTTATGTGTCTGTGTGTCTGTGTGTGTGTGGTATGTGTGTGTGGTGTGTGTGGTGTGTATGTGTGTGTGTATATGTGTGTGGTGTGTGTGTGTGTGTCTGTGTGTGTGTGTGTGTATGTGTGTGGTGTGTGTGTGTGTCTCTGTGTGTGTGTGTGTGTGTGTGTGTGTGTGTGTGTGTGTGTGTGTGTGTTAAAGTAATGAAATATCCCCATTGCTCATGTCTACAGCAAGTGATTGGTTTCTCTGTTGTGTTCTGTTTTGTTTTTTAAAACTGTCCCCTTCCGGTCAAGGTCAGGACTGGTCACCATGACCCTTGTTAATCATGACTCTCATGGATTCCACACGAATAAATAAAATAGTATTGAGCCACACACGTGGTCCAGCGCCTTCGGAGGGGACAAATGAGAGTGGTCAGGTCAGACCAGGGAGGGCTCGGGGCTGGGTGGAGAGGCCCTGTGGAAGGCCAGCCTGCCCAGCTCCTCCGCGGCTCAGAGACCACTGGGGTGGAGAGCTGGTGAGGCCCCAGAAGGAGAAGCAGAAGGGATGGCCTACAGGGACAGCCAGAGGTCATGCTGGGCTTGGCGGGTGGGAGAGTGGCCTGGAGAACCCAGGACTGCTTTATGAGCCTCAAGACCATTCTCAGCACACACGGATGCCAGGCTACCTAGTGCGTTTGACGGGGCCTTAGATGGCCTTAGATGGCTCCTATTTCAGGAAAAGCCTGAGTCTGAAATTTGGAGGGTGTAGGCTGGGCGTTAAAGGGGACATTCAGGCATCGTCACCAGTTAAAGGGGACATTCAGGCATCGTCACCAGGGCCCTGCTGTTGGCCAGCACTGGGAGTCAGTCACAGGACGTGCATGAAGCCCAGGATTGATAAATAAGGGTCTGCCTGGGCCCTGTAATACTTCTGGAACAAATGGGGCGGGAACTCCAGCTTCACCTGAAGCACCCATTGGGACTTTGAGCTGCTTCTTCGTGGCTCGTGAGTACACTGGTGACCCTGCAGGGTTGGAGGGACCAGGGCTTGTGAGAGTCCCCTGTCTGCCCACCTGTCCTTGGCTTGGACATACTTGTGCCCAGTGTGCCCCGGTAAGAATTGGAAGGTGCCAGCCAAGCCCAGAGAGCCAGCTCATGAAGATACCAGAGGCTAGCTCCCTGTGTCGAAGCAGGAGGGCTGGGGCCCGAGCTGCCTTGGGAGCTGAGTTCCACTCGCGAGGGGGTCTGAGCTGGTGATCCAGAGGCAATGGGACAGGGCGCAGCCGGGCAGGTGCTCACTGCCTCAGCACCTCTGAGGCCTGTGGCACTGGGTGGGGCGCGGGGTAGGGGATGGCAAGGAGCCCAGGGACAGGAGTCGCTTCTCCTCAGGGAGGGATAATCTGCCCTCATAGGCCAGCCCCACAGGGGGCCGAGGCCCGTGACTACCCCTGTTTTGAGCCACAGACTGGACCGTCACAGCCCATTGAGTTCCTTAGGGCCTGGGGCACAGGTCCTCCATGCCAAGACTTGAATGGACAAGGCCACCCACACCTCTATGCCTTCAACTAGGCAAACCTTGAGCTCCCCTCCCTACAGCACCTGCCCCCGTGCCTACAACCCTGAGCAGTAATGTTCATTACCCACGTCCCCTCACCCCAGCTAAACCCTGCCTTGGCCTGTCTCTTCAGAGCTGTCCTGGTTATAAGGGCCCCCCCCCCCATTGCCTCATAAGCCAAGAGTCCGGGAAAGGCCGGCCATTCACAGAGCACACCCTGAGTGACACACTGGCCCCTCCTTGTCACCACCTCTCCCCTTTTTAAGCCCACACTCTGTCTGTGCTTTGTCTGGGCTCTGGTGTCCAGGCATCAAGACACCTGTCAGGGAAAGGGCGGTTTGGCAGCTCCTCCACGACGAGGAGACCCCAGGCAGGCTCTGTCTTCTTTAAGGAGCAGCTGCCCTCCAAAGAGACCAGACCAGAGGGCACCTGCCACGGGCCTGGCCTGTGACGCCTGGGTTCCAACGGTCCTACATTTCAAATGGTGACTGGATTCCAGCCTGTCCACCTGAGCTCTCCTCTGTATCCCAAGAGAGTTTATAGCCCTCTGGGGCCTGTGCGTGTGAGGTGGGAAGAGAGGGAGAGTGGCTTAACATATAAAAGCTGTCCAGATCTAAACGGGAGAGAGGGCCCCAGGCCAGACATTTCACATTATCGAGGGTGACAGAGGCTTCTGAGTCCATGATGACATGAGGACACAGAGTCCCCCAGTTGGAGACATCACGTGGCTCTGGCCACCCTCTGCCATAAAATGAGAGTGCCCACTGTACTGAGACACATTTGGGAGGGAGTTCACTTGTCCCTGGCCCTGCACAGATGCGGTAGAAAAGGACGCCAAGGCTAAGGGGTCACTTGGCTGAAAGGCAACGGGGAGTGAACAGCACAGAGGTGGTAAAGGGGCCAAGGTGGGGCGAGAGGCCAGGCCACTGGGACGAGCAGAGGACGAGCAACACACAATCAACAGAAAAGACCCCGGGAAGAAAGGGCTGGCTTAACTTAAAAGGAAGCTGTAAGGGGTCAGTGCTGCCAAGTGTCCGCTGCAGGGGGATGCCCGGGAGTGTGCTCTCTCCGCAGGGTCCGCTGCAGGGGGACGCCCGGGAGTGTGCTCTCTCCGCAGGGTCCGCTGCAGGGGGACGCCCGGGAGTGTGCTCTCTCCGCAGGGTCCGCTGCAGGGGGACGCCCGGGAGTGTGCTCTCTCCGCAGGGTCCGCTGCAGGGGGACGCCCGGGAGTGTGCTCTCTCCGCAGGGTCCGCTGCAGGGGGACGCCCGGGAGTGTGCTCTCTCCGCAGGGTCCGCTGCAGGGGGACGCCCGGGAGTGTGCTCTCTCCGCAGGGTCCGCTGCAGGGGGACGCCCGGGAGTGTGCTCTCTCCGCAGGGTCCGCTGCAGGGGGACGCCCGGGAGTGTGCTCTCTCCGCAGGGTCCGCTGCAGGGGGACGCCCGGGAGTGTGCTCTCTCCGCAGGGTCCGCTGCAGGGGGATGCCCGGGAGCGTGCTCTCTCCGCAGGGTCCGCTGCAGGGGGATGCCCGGGAGTGTGCTCTCTCCGCGCTGCTTTCCTTTTGGAAGAGTCCTGGACAAAGGGACTTATGGCTCCAGGAGGCACGGCCACGGGGACAAAGGGAGCCCTACAGCTTGTCCTGTCTCAGAGACATCCTGTCCATCTCCCCCAGATCCCAGAACTCTGAGTACAAGCTCTGGGTGTGGCTCAGCCAGGCCCAGGAGAGGTTGCTGCCAGTGGAGGCTCCACCCAGTACCTACAAGGTCCACCCACATGTGCACATGCTAGGTGAGGACACTCTGGCTTCTAAGCTCAAGGAGAGGTCTGCTTCCCAGCGTCTCCCTCCATGACAGGGAACCCAGTCTACTGAAATGGTGCTGGGGGGCCACCATTAGCACCTCCCAGAGAGGCTGTGGGAGGAAGGATCAGGCTGAGTCCCTCTCTGCTGCCTGCCTCCTGCCACTGCCCAAGGCTGTGGCAACAAGACAAACAAGGTGGAAGCCACAGACCCCACCCCCGCCCTGTCACTCAAAAGCAGGCTTGGGGCTTCTCCACCAGAAGCTTAGGCTCATTTTTCCAAAGCCAACACCCTGGCGGATTCCTGGGAAATGTCCAGCTGGGCCAAATGGTTCGTTTAGAAGGTATATTCCCCACTCCTGGGCCTTTCTGTGTGATTGGCCGCACACAGGACTGCCTGCCTCAGGCCAACAAGCATAAACGAAGTTTCAGGGGTGTGACCAGTGTCCCTGAAATGGGGGAGAGGGGGGAGGCCAGCTGCTAAGTGTCCAGGGGGCCTGCATGTGTGTAGATGAGCTCTGTCCGTTCTGCCAGGGACAGGATCTGTGTAACAGGGACAGTATTTGGCTGAGACAAATTGTACCTGCAGGCGCCCACCAGAAGGCCAGAAGCTTCCTGCCTGGGCTCCCCATTCTCCTTTCACAGTGGCCACGGTGCCTCCTCCAGGATGCTGTAGATTTGCAGGCTGAGCAAAAAGACCACAGCCTCCCCTCGAGACTCAGGTATAGCGCAGTAGCTGGGGCATCCCCAAAGAGGACTGCGGTTCAACGATGGCTCACCAGATAAGCCTGGACCTGGGACTTCTGCTGAGAGAGACGGCTGTGTGTGTGTGTGTGTGTGTGTGTGTGTGTGTGTGTGTGTGTGTGTGTGTGTGTTTCCACGGAGCACTGGGTCCCCCCAACCCCACAGTTCCAGAGTTCCATAGAGCTTACTCTGCTGAGGGAGCTAGGCAGGAGGGACACTTTGTCAGGAAGAGAGCTCCATGGGTTACACCAGCCTCCCTTCCCCCCCTCTGCTCCTGCTTATTTGATGGATGCCAGCCACACTTGGCATGAGACACGGAGCATGGTGGGACTCAGCAGTAGTTCAAACCTGCAAGGCCTGGGCTTCTTGCTAGTGCTGGCTTCTGGGAAGGGTCAGGAAGCGTCTGCACCCAGACCCCTATCTGAGCTGAGGATATAGGATGGTACTTGGTCACAGCAAGAGATAGCACCTTTCCCAGGAATCTCCAAGGCTTTTCTTGCTTTCTACAAAGAGACCGCCGGCTCCCACCGGCCCATGCTCTGCTCTGTCTGCAGAGGCCCTTGTGGAAGCTTCTGATTTCATACCTGAGGTGCTCGTCCTACCTTGCACATCGTTGCACACCCCACCACAGACACTGAGTGCAGGGTGCCTACAAAGTGAGAAGCAGGGGTCCTGAACGAGGGAGTGTACAGAGCAGCAGAGGGGCTGGGCCTTCCTGAGTTGGGAGCCTGGGGAGGGGACTCAGCTGAGGGAGCAGGGAGGGAGGGATGGGAGGAGAACCAGCAATCTAGTCATAACAGGCGCATTCTAGGTAAGTATTAATAACTCATGACGCAGGGAATTGGGGAGGGTTTAATTACAACAACCCCGTGCAAGCTCACAGCACTGAAAAGGAAACCACCCTGCCCTGGAAGCCGGAAGGCATTCATAGGCCTCCCCCTCCGGGAAGAAGCCAGGCCTGTGAGTGCAGTCCCGTCTACCCCACTCCTAAGCACCACCCCCAAGAACCAGCTGCAGCCAGGGTACCTTGTCCTCAGTCTCACTGGACCATAGTCTCAGAAAAGAAACATTGTAGGCCTCAAAGAGTGCCAGGGGTGAGGAGCGGCCGCTGCCTGTCCCTGGGTGGGATGAGCATCTGGGCACAGAACCGATGAACGACACCATCAAACTCAAGCTCTTCCTGCCCTGCAGCAAGTCTGCACCAAGGGGCTGCAGGCTGCTGTCTTGAGCGTAGTCCTCAGGAACGCAGGTTCCGGGGCCTGGGCCTGACCTTGTGGCCTGGACAGTTGTCAGCCCACGGGGTTCCTTCTCAGGGGGGAGCACAAATGTCCTTAAAATAAAAACTATGGCACTCTTAAGAGGCAGTAGCATTCTTTGGCCAAGACAGCAGGTAAGATGGGGACAAGAAACCTGGACAGAACAAGCCAGGCCCCAGAGCCTCCTTGGTCAGCCGCCGCTTAGCCTAGCCTGACTCTGGCTCCAGCTCTGCCTCTGCCCTAAGGGGTGGAGACTGCGCAGGGAATACCGGGCTTCTGTGCCTCAAGTGGCATGATGGACACCTTCTTCTCTGAGGTGGACAGGCACCTCCCTGTACATGTCCACCCCCACCACCTCATGTCCAGTACCTCGAGGAAGCAGGAAATCCAACCGCCATTGCCTGTGCCCCCAGGAATGAGGAGCAGGGAGCTCTCTGAACTCAGAGTGGCCTTGGAGGTCACACCTGTCTTCTCTGGGCATATTCGTGCCTGCAGCAGGATAATAAATTAATAAACTAGGGCCCTCCTGAGGGGTCAGCAAATACCATCTGATTGGAGGAATGGCCCTGCCAATATGGACACCTGCCAGGGTACACAGATCATAAAAGAGACGGAGATGTGTTGATAAGATTGGCCCTCAGGCATAGAATCTGTTTGGAGACCCTTGGGGGCTGGGGTTGTAGCTCAGATGGTAGAGAGCCTCCCTGGCATGCCCAAAGCCCGGTGTGCATAACCTGGGGGGGGGAAAGGTGGGGAGGGTACCTGTAATTCCAGCAATTGGGAGGTAGAGGCGGGAGAATTACAAGTCCAAGGTCATTCTCAGCTTCGTATTGAATTTGAGACCACTCTGGTCTATAGAAGACCATATATATATATATGGCCTGAGAACCACTAACCCATAGCTTGTCCCCGTGCCTATGCTCAGTGATATCTTGTGGCAGCCAGGGCACTAGAGTCTTAAGTCCTTGAAAAGTGTCCTGTAGAGAGATGGGCTGGACGGAGTTCTCCATACTGTCCCCATCAGAGCTCGCTCTGCTGCGCCAATGAGCTTGTTGAGTTTTCTTAGAGTACAGACAAGAGGCTCCTTTAGGGGTGTGGGCGCTCCTCCCCCAAAGCGAGCACTGGGAAGCCCTTACCCAGCAGGGCTGAGGGCTCTCCCGTAGCTACACAGGCGGAGTCCTCCTGTTGGCCTGTGTATCCTAGCCCTTCCCATGTACAGTTGGGGTGGTGTAACATGCAACAGTGCTAGGGAGCGGCTGGATACTCAGGTGACCCTGCCCAGCCCTCAGGAGGGCAGTACAAACCATCAACAAACCCAGCTGAGATCGTCTTTTGCAAGAGAAACAACTGAACTCCCCAACATGGCTGTTGTTTGGCTCAGAGGACAGTCAGGCACGATGCTGTCCCAAGTCTCGGTGCATACAGCCACCTCTGAGCTCTCCACATCACAGGCTGGGGCAACCTCATCACAGGGATGGGAAGGGGTGTGGCCAGGGGTCTGGGAGTCTGTGTGCACGTCTGTCCTTCTCTGACAGCCGTGGCCCGTACCTCTGGGCTGTCTCTCGGATGAGCAAAAGGGACAGAGTCACTGAGCTATTGAGGGACTGGTTCCTGTTCATAATCAGCCCACAGCAGGGACACGAGGGTCCTCCCCAGCAGGGGCTGGAGTGCAAGCTATCCCAGACCTAGAAGGCCTCCAGGGCACCACCCAGCCAGGGACACCGCCACCCTCTATGGCTCTGAGGCATTCAGGTCTCTAGTGGTGGGTGCCATCCTGAGGCCCCTGCTCTGTCTAGGGGATGTGTGTAAGCAAAAAGCCTCTTGACACAAACTGGTCCCTCTGCTGAATGACCCGGGTCCCAGCAGGAGCAACGGTCCCTGCTTAGAGTCACGATGTCTCCCTTAAACTGATTTAATTCTCAGCCAAGGGGCAGGGGTGTCAGAGCCATGGAGTGCGAGTGGCCTTGATGGGCTGGAGGAGTGGCCGTCAGGGCAAGGACTTCCCTGGAGCCTTGTAGGGACAGAAAGGCTCTTAGGAGGAGGGGGACCTCATTTCCTGATGGGGGCTGCCGGTTCAGGCTTCCATTCTGAGGAGGGCACTAGAGACATGAAGAATGCGTGCCTGTTGACCAGGTGACCCCACACTGGGGTGAGGGACAGACAGACTGGGGCCCCAAGCCAGAAGACTGGAATGCGTTGGGGGCTTGGTTGGCAGAGCTCACTGGCTGCCAGCCAGCAGCCCCCACCCCCACACCGGCCACTCACAGGGAATGAAGGACAAGGCCGGGACACCTGACAGCAGAGTCTCCAAGTCCAGCTGCCACCTGCTCTCCGTATGAGCTAGAGAACAGGGACTTGCTGATCGCCAGCAAACGCAGGGACAGGGTCCCTGAGGCGACATTAGTCTGCAAGATGAAGGGCTGGGGACACGCCTGCTGCAGTCTAGAATCTAGTTAAGAATTCTCAGCCTCTCCTCGTCGTGGCCACAGAGGGAGAGCTGTCCTCGCCCCCATTTCCTAGATTGGGAAGCTAAGGGCCTGAGAGACTGATTTGCTTGTGGTCACAGCTGCTCTGGATGAGCTGGATTCAGCCTGGGCCAGGTTTCTCAGCACCAGAGCAGAAGTCTTTGGAAAAATCGAGCAGACCTGGGAGTTAGACCCGAAGGGAAGGCAGTTTCCACCAGATCACCTAGAGCTGGAAAGAGAAATGGGGCCTGCCATCCCCAATGAAGCTCAGCCTGTGTTCCCCAGGGACTAACAGAGATGGTCAGATGGGCGTGGGAGAGGACATGAGAAGCCTGGAGGCCCTGCTGTCACTGTCACTACATATCAGACAGCCCAAGGGCCACAGAGGCCAGAATAGCCAGTCAGAGGGGAGCCCTGAGCCATGGCTCCAAGCTCACGCCCTATGAATGACAACCTTCGCCGTGCCTCCGTTTCCTGTCTGTACTGGACACAAATGGGATACAGGGTAGTCAGTGAGTTGCTCCCCGCTCAGAGTTGGAGACAGATGCCGGGCTAGTGCTGGCTCAGGGTCCTGACCCACTTAGGGCATAGGATGTAAGGAAAGACAGGCACAGGAATTCACAGGGACACTGTGGGGGTGGAGGGGCTGCCCCTAGCCTGCTCTCTACTATCTCAGGTCCTTGAACCTTCCATTCTGTTTTGCAATTGGTCCGGGAGGCCCAGCTGCCTTTCCTGCCTCTCTCTCCTTATCACTGGGACTTCTAACTCCACTACAATGGCTGATTGTACGCCTCTGGGTGCGGCAGAGCTGCTGGACACCCCCAGTCCGCTCTCTTTCTTTGATGGCTTTGGGACTATAATGGATCCCATTGTGATTCATTTTTTCAGGTGACAGTGTGGCCCTTGAGTTGAAGGGCAGTGGGGGCTCGGGAGAAAGTGGCACAGGAACCCTCAGTGCACCCTGAAGGTAACCAGGGAGGTGAGGGAAGGAAGTCTCGGGGTGTGGCTGCTGGTGTCTTTTGAAGACCTCTTACTGGTTGTGTTTAAAATATTCAATTTCTTGTTAAACAAAACTGTTCCTTTATTTTTCTTTTTCTTTTTCTTTTTTTTTTTGTTGTTTTTAATACAGTTTTGATGAAATAGAATAAGTTGGTAGCTATCATCCTCATCATGGCTGGGCCTGAATGACTCTGGGGTGAAGTGGCGGGTGGGTTCTGGGTGGGAAGTGGCGGAGGCAGTCAGATGATACCCTGGGGTGTTACCTGCTGCTGTTTGGAGCCAGCATCCATGTCCGGGAGTCAGTGACCTGGACGAGTGCCGGTCCTGCCCCTGTGGATATGGTGCCTCACTCTAAGGATGCCAGCTCTGTAAATAGGTCAGGTGGAATCCAGCCAGCCAGGGGGTGTGGTCACAAGTAGAAGCTCTGGCTGGGCCTCTCCAGCTACCTCGGGCCACCAGCCTGGCCCCAAAGAGAATTCTCCTTCTCCCAGTGTCCTAGGTGCCACCTGCTGTTTCAGCCCGCCCAGGACACTTCCTGCCTCACAAGGGTTCTAGAGAAAACCCCCACAGGGGGATTTCTCAGAATGTTCTGCCGTTGCTGCTGCTAGAGGGACTTGGCAAATAGCCCCAGAGGACTTGGCAGGGCCCCTGGTGGCTTGGCCAGAACAGGGAAATCACCCAGGTCCCAGTGCCTGGCGCAGGAGGCAGAGGCTGTCCCTGACTCCTGACCTGTAGGAGCATCTGCCACCGGCCAATGCCAGCTCGCCAGGAGCCTGGTCAGGAGAAGTTAACACCATGGCTGGGACAGAGATGGCAAAAGGAACCAGCATCTTCAAGGGCTCAGTGTGCAGCGCCTCCCGCTTGTTTGTCTGCTGGGCTCACTGGGTCTTCCTGATGCGGTTTACAAAGAAGAGGAGATTCCCCGCCAGCAGAGCATGAGCTAGGAGGCCTCCTTACAACCCTAACTGCCAACCCTTCCTTCACACCCGAAGGAGACGCTGAGCCCAATGGGACAGGATAGCCTCCTGTTAGACTTGCTTTGGGTACGGAGCTTGTACCCAACCCCAGGACAGGCCTGGAATAGCCCTTACAGGGACGCCTGTCTGTCCTGGGTACAGGGATAGGCTCAGCCTTTCGTAGGCAGAGCATATGACATGGAAACTGATGAAGGGCCCCTGTAGTCACTCGAGGAAAGGGCCTGACAGTTCATGAGCCCCCATCCCGAGCAGCAGTGGGAAGCCTAGAGGAGGGCCGCCCAGCAGGCTTGGGGTCTCCCAGGTGACATTGGAAGCCCAGGTCTGAGGGAGCCCGGAGACCTGTTTATATCATGCCTGGCAGGGTTAATGGACAGTGCTCAGGAGCTGCTAGATGGAGCCAAACATGATGAGGCAGGGGTCTGGCCCAAATGGAGACCTTACAGAGTAAATATCCGAGGACCTCTTACTTCAGCTCATGGCCAAGTGCAGACGGATGGCAGGGACAAGGGCAGAACATTCAGCAGTGTCCATGGCGTCACCAGGGCAGGTGGTATCTGCTGGGAAGGCTTCCTGGGGGAGGCAACCCTCTTGCTGGTGGGAAGTATCTCAGCATTTCGTCACAGCTGTGCTTTTTAGGAGGGAGCGTTACCACAGAGCGTTTTGTGGATACTGGTATTTTGTCTACATGTATGTGCAGCCCTGTGTACCTAGTGCCTGTGGAGGTCGGAAGAGGGCCTCATATCACCTGGGGCTGAAGTTAAATATGTTTGTGAGTTGCCATGTTGGTTCTGGGAATGGACTCCAGGTCTTCTGTAAGAGCAACAAGTGCTCTAAACTCTCTCCATCCCCTTGAGAGTTCATGTCATTTCACGTCATAGCCATCATTTTCAATATGATTGCTGGGCTGGAGAGATGGCTCAGCTGTTGAGGGCTAGGCTCACAACCAAAAATATAAGTATATGATTGCAAGGCATTCATGCACACCCAGGGTTGCGTGGCTGTCTGCACCAGAGCACCCCCATCACCAAGAAGGAAACACATCTCATTCCCATCACTCTCCAGTGCCTGTCAACCCATGTTCTGGACAGCTCACACCCTGTGTCTTTCTGCTCAGGTTATTTTGGAGGTGGGAATGTGGCATATGCATGGGCACATGTTTGTGCACAAGTGTGTGGAGGCCATGGGTCAATGTTACGCGTCTCTGTCTGTGTCCTCCGCCTTATGTTTTGAGCCTAGAGTTCACAGACTGAGCAAGACTAGAAACCAGCATGGCCCAGTGATCTTGTCTCTGCCTCCCCATACTAGGACTACAGATACACACCACCACACCTAGATTTATGTAGGTTCTGACACTGTTTTCAGTGGCTAGCACCGCATGGATATCTGGTAAGCACAGAGGCCTTGTGAGCCCCCATGTGGGTGCTGGGTATTACACCTGGGTGGGTCCTCTGCAAAAACAGCTGATGCTCACGGAGCCATCATCTCTCC